>JAVKPL010010303.1:0-43021 GCA_032173675.1 Gastrolobium villosum | reverse complement strand
TTTTTATTAAAGAAGCTATGATTTTAACTTATAAAATTAGATCAACCTAAAAGCTCAATATTTTTTTAGAGATATTTCAATCGATTCATCATTTCACGATTAGTCCGATTCAATATGGATCATGGGATTAAGACTTCATATAAAGAATTAATTCAACTCAAAAATTTAAGCTATTAGATAATGACCTTTTTAATAATTTATATTATACTCTAACATACTCTCGTAAGAGACTCCATTAAAATTTAAAAGATAAATAATGCATAACGTAAAGAATCAAGAATCTAAAAATTTAATTGATGAGGTCCTATTCTATGAGATAACTGATCTTGGGTTTAGTAGCTGTAGCTCCACCAACGTGAATCAACTGGGAATTCGATGCTTTGGTGCTTAATCTACTGAGATATGAAAGAGCGAAGAGTAATGTGACTTTTGTTGGGTAGTGACGAATTTATGAACGGAACGGCACTACTTAGTTTCCATGTAACCGTAACGCGCAGTTGTGTAGATAAAAAAGTGTGAGCAAACGCACTTGCGTAGCTCCCAAACTCATGAGAGAAGCGTGTTATTGTTGGTGTCGGGTTCATCCCTTCTTATCTATGACGTAACAATGCGCCTTGTCAGAATCTCACTCACACCATTTTCCAAACCATCCTTTCCATTTCCCCTCTTACCCTCGCTACCTCCCTTATATAACCCACTTGCCATTCTTCTTAAAGAATTTAACTAATTGGAGCAAAAAAATAAATAAAAGAAAAAAATATTTATATTTTAAAGATTATAGAGTTATGTCATTTTAAATAAGAAAAAGATATAACCTAATTTTTTTAATTTAAAATTTAAAATAAAAAAAATCTTTCACTTACTCTTCTATAATTTTTATTACTTGTGTCTTTCTCTCATTTGAAATGACATAAATCTATATCATTTAAAACCAGAAACACTAAACCCATAATAAAAAGTCATCCACTCCCACAAGGAAAATCAATCTGTTTGTAATTTAGTGGAAAAGTAAGGGTCCTTTGTCCGCATACATTCTTTCGGTATGTGCATATATATATGGCCTTTGGTGCATAATTTGCCATAGAAAAGAAGACACATTAACTTTGAAGGGAAATTGTTAGCTTTTGCATAAAAGAGCACCAATCAGCTCTGAAACGTGAAGAGATGGAATGGAAGAAGTGTTATTTGGATGTGATATTGGTTCCCTTGGGATTTTTCTTATGCATTGGTTACCATTTTTGGCTGTGGCATAAGGTTCGAACTCAGCCACACACAACCATCATTGGCATCAATGCTAGTGGCCGTCGGAATTGGGTTAATACCATGATAAAGGTACCTTTTTTCTTCTTCTTTTTTCATTCACTGTTAATATAAAATGTTTTTTTCACTATTGCAAATCATTTCTTGCCAAATTATTTACTATTATTTAAGAAACTAAACTATTTTATTAATGTTTTAACACGTTATTTAATGATGACGTGAAAGTTATAATAAGAATGAATTACCTTTATTGTTTAGCTATAAAATTTGATGTTGAACATTTGATCTTGATGGATGTTCCAATGCTAACTCTAAATTGTTGATTCATAAACTATCCTAATAAAAAGTTAAGGTTATTTTTATGTATATAGATTCTGCCTTATCTTTTAGCGTGTCAGGGACAATTTTCGTATGTATAACCTGGTGTTGGAAATTTTACCAGCATTTCCTGGGAGAATATGAAGGAAATTAAATGAAGTAGTTAAAAAAGTGAGAGCGCTATCGACACAATTGGATATTACATGTTCTGTATATATTCCTTCGCAATCAGCTTTTTTTAATTTATTCTTGTTCCTACCAGATAAAATGCCATTTTTTACGACTAGACTCAAAGAAAGCAAGATAGAATATTCTTTATGTATGGTATAATTAGGTTTATATCCAATTCAAGTGCTTTCTAGGTAGATCTACATAATGTGCATATGCAAATCCGCATATTGATGATAATATATTCAAACAGAATATCTAAGATTTGTGCTATGGGCGCTTATAAAACAGTTCATTAATTTAAATTTACATTAATCCGTACTAATGCTTCACAAACCCCATCCTCGTTATTCTAGTTTAGTGCGTTATGATGGCTTACATTTGGTATTTCCTAGAATTCTCCTGATTCCTTTTTCTTTTTTTGGTATAGGATTCTCCTTATTCCTTAAAATACATGGAAAAGGTGTTTTTTCATCATTTTAATCAAAACTAATGTGTTTTATAGTGAAAAAAATAATTATACAACAGAAATTATTGTGAGAGAGAGTAAGAGATTTTTTTAAATTTAAATATTAAACAAAACACAATAATTTTAACTAAAGTGATTTTTTTCGCCAAAATATATTCCAATTAAAACCGGATCCCAGGATAAGAAGAAAAAGAATAACTATTTTTGGTGGCACCCTCCATACAATTATCTCATATCATATTACCCCCCCAAAAGAAAATCTCATATCTTATCCCATTTACTAAAACAAAATCTGTCATATCCCCAATAAAAAAATTTAACGTGTCCTTCCATCATTCGTATATGTAAATATGCTATATGTCTTTGTAGGAATAGCTACTGCATGAACAATAACATCAACTGGTTACCCCTTTTCATTATGTTGCACTGATACGTATATATGCTTCATATAGTTTTTGTGGTTCATGAAATTGTGTGACAAAGTAGTATTTCTTTGATTGGAAATAATAGTTTCATGTTACATAAAATACTTATCTTATACTATACACTCATAGAATTTTGTGCCATTTTTTTTTTTAAATTATGGACCCCAAATATTCGTATCACCCACATGAGACTACTATATCATGTAACATGAGATTAGTAAATCCCATATATAATCTGATAAGGTAATTTTTTTTTTTTTTGGAAAAAATCTGATAAGGTAATTATTAATTAAGATGTGTTGATTATGGCAGGACAATGAGAAGAAAAACATCCTGGCTGTTCAATCATTAAGGAACACAATCATGGGTGCGACCCTAATGGCCACAACCTCCATCCTACTATGCTCAGGTCTAGCAGCAGTCATAAGCAGCACCTACAGTGTGAAGAAACCACTGAATGACGCAGTTTATGGGGCTCATGGGGAGTTCATGGTAGCACTCAAATATGTCACTATGCTAACTATTTTCCTCTTCGCATTCTTCTGCCACACTGTGTCTATAAGGTTCATAAACCAAGTGAACATCCTAATCAACACCCCTCAGGACCCCATGTCCCTCGTGACCCCAGAATATATATATGAAATCTTAGAGAAAGGTTTCATTATGAACACTGTGGGAAATAGGCTCTTCTATTCAGGACTTCCTCTGTTGCTTTGGATCTTTGGCCCTGTGATGGTGTTCCTCTGCTCTCTAACTATGGTCCCACTACTTTACAACCTTGACTTTGTGTTCACTAGTGGGAAGGGAAAGATGGACGAGAATCAAAACAGGGATTTTGTATGAAATATAATGTAATAATTTATCATGTATGTTAAGTAACAATTGAAGTTGGTCATCTTTTTTTCTTTTTAATGATCATATAGTACGCTCTGCCCCAATGTAACGAGAGCATTCAGATGGGATTTTGATGTGGATCGTGAATACAAAGCATATATCAAACGTGGTGCATATTTTTGTTGTGCTTGGTACTTTCGCAGGGTATATAAAAGTTGCTCTAATTTTTTTTTTCCTGATAATTGGATGTTATAATTTCGAAGTCAATATTTTTACTTGTTTTTTTTTTTTTTTGGTAAGCTACTTGCTTTTCTTAATCCAATAATTTTGTGTAGGCTCAAGTGATAAGGTAGCAATAATTTAATGTGTGAAAGTGTATATTTTTGGAGGGACAAAAAAGAAGCTTATTGCATTTGGAAGCAAAAAATCGAGATATTAATCTTATGCTTTCGTATAAGTAATTTGATAATAAGATTTTTTATTCTTACACTAATATAAAATAACCTAATATATATATATGAGGTTTATTTTTCTATGTTGCATGAGAAAACAAACACTTCCTACACTCATCATAAAAAGGCGTGCCACTCATTTTTTTTTATTTTTTGTTTTTTTAAATAGGTGGGTTCCACACTTCATGTATCTATGACATGAGATTTGAAATCTCACGTTACATAAGATTTATATATATATATATATATATATATATATATATATATATATATATATATGGATTTATTGTTTATCATGGTGTGGGAGATAAATTTATTTTACACACATAAAAGTGTGTGAGACCTATATGGTTCCATGTGAAGAGAAGAGAGAGAAAACAAAAACATTGATCTCATATACTTTTATGTATGTGTAGGAGATAAATTTATCTCCTACAACATGAAAAATATAAACCCATATATATATATATATATATATATATATATATATAGGGTTAGGATATTGTGACACCCAAGATATGTTACACCCATGTGACACCCGGTTAATCTCACTGTTAGATCGTTTATGTTGATCCAATGGTTATATTTATTTTTATCTTTGTATGATCATGATTTCCCAAATTTAATATTTTATATTTATTTCTACCTTTGTATGGTTATGACTTCCCATATTTAATGCTTTCACTCTAAATTTGGGAAATCATGACCATACAAAGGTCGAAATAAATATAACCGTTAGATCAACATAAGCGATCTAATGGTGAGATTGACGGGGTGTCACATGGGTGTAACATAACTTGGGTGTCACAATATCCTATCCCATATATATATATATATATATATATATATATATATATATATATATATATATATATATATATATATATAGTTTAAAATTTTTGATCCCCATAAGGAAAATTATTCTTTCATTTTATATGAGAGAATTATTTTATACCACTCTCACATTGAAAATAGTGTCACCATTTTTTTCAATGGATGATAAGCCTTAATTATCACATCATGTGTTCTATAATAAAAAATACTTATCTTCAATAATAAGGGAAAATTGAACCCCTCCCCGCAATTGCCCATGAGTATCTGACTCTAATGGGATAAAAAATGGATACCAGTCCTGCGTTATTGATAATCCTACTTAATTAAAAGCATGAAGAATGTACTTTCGAGTCAGAAATTACAAGCTAAATCCAATGTGTACTACATGTATTCTAACACCCATATTATGCCTAAACTTCAATATCCAATATTTTAAGTTAAAAGTCTTTTATGCATGTTTAAAAGGATTACTCTTATTCGAATTTCAAAATTCTGAGTGGCCACGCATAAATGTTAATGTCCACATGCATGTATGAAGCTTTCCAAGACTGGCTTGATTTTATAATGAGATGATTGTTGACATATCTTATATGCTCAGGAATGAAAAAAACAAGAGTTCAGTTTTAGTTCCCAAGTATGAGTTATAGCACTTTCTATTGTTCTAAAAAGAAACACAGAAAAGTTAAGAGTATGGGCCGCGCGTATGCTCAAGCCATACGTAATATAGCATGTTTGGAAGTGAGTTTTCGGCCTAATTAACTATCTGCGTTACGTGTTGGTATGCTTCCATAATGCCTCTGCCTAAATCTGATGTAAACGTAATTGGTAGGCTTGTCTTCAAAGTTCAAACTCATAACAATTTTTGTCTTTTGACAGTTATGTTTGTTTGGTATGATCTGGGGACAGAAAGTAATATATGTTATACTAGAGAATAATGAATCTCTTATAGATAAGTAAATGGAAAAGTGTTTTTTTAATAACAAGAAAAGTTATTTGCTGTAAACCAAAATAATGTCAATAATTTTGGGGTATAGAGAAAAAAATACAGGTATTTTAAAAATTTTACTTTATTTTTGTATTATAAAATTTATTAAAATTCCTTGCATTTTTTTTAAACTCCAAAATAACGTTATTTTACGATTGTAGGAAATAATTTTATCCGATAAATGTTAATCTTGTAAATAAATGTCTTGATCTTATGATGAAATTGTATACTCATAATTATAAGTACCTCTTGGTGGGAAAAAAAACCAAATAAATTAAGTGCAAATTTCAGTTTTTATTTTAGCATCAAAAGTAGTCTTTTTTAAGGGATAAAAATGTTTAACCTACACCATTTTCTCCATATCACTATTTTTTTTATGTTAAAAAATATATCAATTATTTTGCTTTTACATTTTACCATCGTATTTCTAAAATAAACACATCTTCAACAACCTAAAATATATTTATACGAGGGAAAAATTAATTTATAATTTTTTTTTACAAATACACTATATAGCACGGATAGTGTTTCTAGCACAAAGTGTACTAGGGTGGGCGGACCGAGGGGGCTAGGGTGGGCGGCTGCCACCCCAAAATTTGAAGAATATATATATATATATATATATATATATATATATTGTATAAAATTGAAGAAATTTTTTTAACATAATTATAATACAAGAAACCTTCATTTTTCCTCTCCATTAATGTGAAGTAGTTTTCTCCACGCAGAATTTATAGAGCTTCTTTATATTATCAGGTCTATATGGCTATATCTATTGAAACTCTTCTAACTCTGAATACATTCTTTCTCCCTCAATAAAAGTTAACGAAATGAACAAAACAATAAGAAAGAGTACACTTCAAATTCTTGTTGGCACAGAACTTGTGGTAACAGTTAGCATATGAAATTAGTTTTAAATTATGGAGAAAGATCTGTCTACAATTTTTTTTACAAATTACTCTAAGAGCATGTTTGGATCATCTTATTTTTAAGTTAGAAGCTACTTATAAGTTAAAACTAAAAATAAAGAGCTTAAAAAGAGTTAAAAGCTGTTTGGTAATTACAAAAAAAAATTAGTTTAAAAATTACTTAAAAACACATATTTCAAGAAAATTATATCTCCATCTATCTTTATAACTCTTTATTTAAAAAAAATAACACATAATTCAAGAAAAACAGATAATAGCTTACAAAAAATCTCCTCCTCGAAACTTTTAGGCTTTTAGCTTTCGACATTTTTCTTCATTATAAAAAAAAGAGTTTTTCGTTACAAGAACTTTTCCTAAAACCTGTTTGGCCTAACTTATGCTTACAAGTAACTTTTAGCTTAAAAAAGAGAGGATTCAAACATGTACAAATATTTAATTATTCGTATTTTAGCCTCCCATATATTATGTTTGAAAAGAGAAATAAATGTTAAGTTTTTAGCCCCCCACAGAAAAATTCCTGGGTCCGCCACTGGTACTACCCCTAATACATAGTATAGTTTATAAAAAAAAATTGTAAATATAACTCTCCCTTTCATATGATATATAATTAAACATTAGCAAAATTAAATATATCTCGTTGACAGTCACATCAATGTAATAAGAAAATTCTCTATGAAAATATATTCAATGAAAGAAGTTTATTTACTACTTGAATAGAAAAAAGAAATTACTTAATACATAATTATTGATGAATGTGTTAATAATAATATCATGCATAAATTTTTTAGTAATATATATCATTAATACACTAATTTAGTAACAATGATAAACCATTCTATTATAATATCTTGAATAGAATTAATAAGACACAAATTTCACAAAATTATGAAAACAGATAAAAAAATAATAATAAAATGACGTAAAAATAATAAAACACCAATACATTATTTATTATATATAAGAAAAAAATTATTTTAATAAAAAAAATTTATTGGATTATTATTTTATATTTAAAATGAGAGTGAATTACACTTCACTATCTTGAGGTTTTAAAATGACACGAAGATTTACCTTTGACAAAAATGACACTCACCTTAAGTTTTGTCAAGGTCAATTGGGCCTGATCAAAACGGGTCCAATATATCACTCAATTGAAAAACCACTGCAATAAAAAATAGCAAAAGCGTGAAACCAATTTCTAATTCAAGTACAAGCTTACTGCAAAGAATAGAAAGGCCCAGTACCAAAATTACGAAGAAGCCCAATACCTTTTTTTTCTCATTATACTTATTCATATTTAATTTATTTTACTTTTTTTTATAACTTTATGCATCGACGTCGTTTTGAGATTAAAAAATTAAAATAATAAAAATTATTATAATCTTAAAATAAATTAAAATTACAAAAAATTATAATTTTCATCCCAAAATAAAGTTGTTTCAATTAACATCTAAAAACTAAATTAACTTTATAAAAAACAGAACCTTATATCAAATATTCAATTAATATAATCTTGAAATGAAATTGTGCACTTTAATATTTGTTCCTGAACTGGATGAGTATTGAGTAAACAAGGAATCTCTCTCTCTTTCTGCAAATCTGAACACCGATCCCTGTGGTTCTTGTTCAGCAGGATCACCGGAAAGGACTTGTTCTTCTTTGACCCGAGTATGTCATCCTTTCTTTATTATAATTTTCTTTTTTTTTTGGCTTAGGGTTTTATTTCATTCTGCCACTGAAATTCATGATTAAATGTCTACATAAGGAGAAAATTAAAGGAGGAAAAGTATTGTTTAAGGTTTCTGAAAATCTAACCAAGGTGGTGTTAGTTAAGTTGGTATGCATATGTAAAGTAGCAGTAGGAACTTCTTTGATCTCCTTTTCAATTTTTTATTGTCCTCAAATTTCCAATTCTCTGATATCCTCTGTGGTTGAGAAGGGTTATGTATTGCCCTGTTACAGTTAGTTCTACTTTTGTTGCCTCACATGTCACATCAATGCTCTGTGTGTTCTCACAAAATTGTCTTGATTAAGTTTTTGATTTCGTTCAATAATCGCACACTGATAATGAGTTTGCCTGTGTTTTGAACATGATATAGTATTATGCATAGGTATATAAACACTAAATTGTTTGTCTTTGCTTAGAATGCGTAAAATTCTTGTCTAGTGTATGAGAATGAGGTTATCTACTCTATATGCATGCGTCAAAAAAAAAAAAAAAAAACACTTTTCAATTATTTTATCCATTCAGTGTGGCTTAACATTCTAGTTGTTGAAATTCATTGTTGAAGATAATTTTGTCTTGGTCATGGATTTGTGGCTGATCATGGGATTAGCCAATGCGAATCTTTGTTTTTCTCTGCTTTCTACTTCTGTAGTGTGAATTAAAGGGGATGGGAATCCTCTCAATGTGTGTCTTTCTCATGTCAGGGTCATACGAAGAGAGATAGACATAAAAAATCTCTGCTGGGTAAAATTTGTGGGGTATTGTACTGTAATGTGGGTCTCCCTGTACTGTATTTTGTGTATCTCTCTCTTCACATGGCAAACTCAAATGAGAGAAACCAAATCCGAGTAGACATTCTAATCTTTTGACTTTGATGATTTAGTTTAACCTTTTGAAATAGCGTTTTCATTGTAGACCAGAAACCCTGCTATTGATTTGTCAGAGTGTCTTAAGTCTTGAGTGTGCCTGGTATACTGCATGTAGAAAGTGATGGAACATGCTCCCCTTCTGTGCAATTTCTGTTTCAAATTTATATCAGTGTTCTTTGGATACTTTTTTTTATTCCGGTTTAAAATCAAAGTAAAATGTATAATTAACTTTTCAATTTCTTGTTTTCATTTTGATGAATTTCGTGGCTGATTGTTGACCATGGCCTATTTTTTTGTATTTTTGTCATTCCTCTTTGTTTGTTTGGCTGTTGTTCTGGTGTGTGTGTGTGTTTTGTTTATATTAATTTTTTAGGCTGGGAGGTTGTTGTAGATTTAGATGGAACAGGAGAACCAATTTTGACAGTTTGAATTTGAAGCAAGGGGGAGATGAGTACTTCTCACTGGGTAGATTATATTTATATTTTTCTTCTTCTGCGAGGCAGAAGGCTATTTAAAGTCTCATTTAAGATATTTTTGGTCAATGTTGTCAATGAAAGCAATCAATTCTTCTTATATTGCACTTTCTACAGGTGTATTTATTAATAAATTTTACATAAAAAATCCACTTTTATTGTCGATAACCCTCAGTAGTCCCCACACCCTACGATGGTAGGAGCCTCATGCCCGGGGCCACCCTTTCTTCAGTGACGAATGCCACGTGTCTGCCTTGCTGTAATGGCTCTTCTGGGGCTTGCAGTCAATGGCTGCCATATTATTATGAACAATTGGAATTGCAGTAAGGTGGCAATTGACATGTCTTGGCATTAAACTGAAACACATTCTGTCTGCATTAACCTGTTGTTACCCATATAAGCATAAACTATAAAGGAAGAAACAAATATTAAAACCAATTCAGTCCACCACCCTTGTTTTTTCATGCAAACCAATTTTTTCCTCCACCCAGGGAAACTCTAGACTGACCAAGGAACCACCATCACTTGCATCTCTCCATTCTCCTCCCTCTCACTTTGTGTTTTTTAGTTGTTTAGTCTCATGACTCATTGGTAGTGTGGGATGTTTGGTGGGGGGGCTTGTAGGGTTTTGGGCTCTAGTCCCTCAAGAACCAATGACCCATGACTGATATGATGATTTACTTTGGTCTATAAATTTTCTTCATTATGGATTGATTTTGGTTGCAATTTAATGATTGGGGATACTATGTGTTGAAAGATATTACTCTGATAGAATTGGAATTGAGATTACTTTCTATGTTCAATTTTGTGCAGTTACATGGAATTAATCAGGTTTCCTACTGTTTCTCAATATTTTCAATAATCTGATCATCTTGTAGTTGCATTTGTGTCACTGCTAATTCAATGGAAGTGAAGCAAAACTTTGTGTTGTATTTGTTTCATTTTTGTCTCGAGCAATTTGTTGTTGTACACTTGTCTTAACCAGACATGAACACAACCTGTAGATATAAATTGCCACCCTTAAATATAGGCAAAACCCTGGGAGTTTACGCTTTTGTGAAAGGATAAATCAACTGGACATGGCATGAACTAATGTTCTGGTGGGAATACATTGATTTTATGTCCTTCTCATTTGAGGTCTTGTATTAGCCTTTTACTCATCGTATAATTTTACTTTAATTAAAACGTTTTTAAAAAATTAAATATTTCATGATCATGCCTTCATCTTGTGAGGCAAGTGTATTCACCAACGAGGAATTTCCACTAGGCATTTTATTGTTCCGACCTCCCTTTTTAATTGATAATTAAAACTCAGCATCTTATTTTGAACCCTGAAATAGTATTTCTCAACATTGCAATGCTAGCCATTAATGAGATGTTTGTCATCAAAGATCATCAAATGGCATATGACCTGTTTCCCCTTGCCTTACATTACATCCTTTGGATTTTGTAAAGTCAATATAAACATTTTAACAGGTGAAATCATTACACATTTTTGGGTGACTGGTCGACAGCCATTTTTAGATAATATTTCCATTCAACAATTGATAGTTATGCAAAAGTCCTAAGTTTTCAGATTTCTCTCCATTACAATATATCTTTTCTTGCAGAACTTTGTCCAAGCAGTAGCCATGTCTTCTTTTCTTCCTGCCACAACAGAGTCAATAGCTCAGGCATTGGAGGCCAAAGACCCATCTGAGGCCATCTCCATTCTTTATCGTGTACTTGATGACCCTTCTTCTTCTCCAGAAGCAGTACGCATGAAAGAGCAGGCAATCACAAACCTCACTGACCTTCTCAGGCAAGAGAATAGGGCAGAGGAACTGCGCAGCCTTCTTACTCAGTTGAGGCCCTTCTTTTCCTTGATTCCTAAGGCAAAAACTGCAAAGATTGTGAGGGGAATAATTGATTGTGTTGCTAAAATACCAGGGACATCTGATCTACAAATTGCACTCTGCAAAGAAATGGTGCAATGGACTCGCGCTGAAAAGCGTACCTTCTTGAGGCAGCGAGTTGAGGCAAGGCTTGCAGCACTTCTGATGGAAACTAAGGAGTATTCAGAAGCTTTGACTCTCCTTAATGGCTTGGTCAAAGAGGTTAGAAGATTAGATGACAAGCTTCTACTTGTAGACATAGACTTGCTTGAAAGCAAGCTACACTTCTCCTTAAGAAACCTTCCAAAGGCAAAAGCTTCCCTCACGGCTGCAAGAACAGCTGCAAATGCTATTTATGTTCCTCCAGCTCAACAAGGTGCCATAGATCTGCAGAGTGGGATTCTTCATGCTGAGGAGAAGGATTATAAAACTGCATATAGTTATTTCTTTGAGGCTTTTGAGTCTTTCAATGCTCTCGAAGAACCCAAAGCTGTCTTTAGCCTGAAATACATGTTGTTGTGTAAGATCATGGTGAGTCAAGCTGATGATGTGGCTGGAATTATATCTTCTAAGGCAGGCCTTCAATATGTTGGGCCTGACTTGGATGCCATGAAAGCTGTTGCAGATGCTCATTCTAAGCGATCCCTTAAGTTATTTGAAACTGCTTTGCGAGACTACAAGGCACAGTTGGAGGAAGACCCAATTGTTCATAGGCACCTGTCATCCCTGTATGATACTCTTATGGAGCAAAATCTTTGCAGATTGATTGAGCCATTTTCAAGGGTTGAGATTGCGCATATTGCTGAGCTAATTGAACTCCCCTTTGATCACGTGGAGCGAAAGTTGTCTCAGATGATATTGGACAAGAAGTTTGCTGGGACATTGGATCAAGGTGCTGGATGCCTCGTCATATTTGATGATCCCAAAACCGATGCAATATACCCTGCAACTTTAGAAACCATTTCTAATATTGGGAAAGTCGTTGACAGTCTTTATGTTAGGTCTGCCAAGATAATGGCATGAGCTTTCGATCTGATTTGCTACAAAACGTTGTTGCTGTTTTCTTCTCGAGGATGAGTAGGATATTATTTATTTAGTTTCTGAATTTTTCAAACTAAGATTTTTGTAGTTTTTGAATCCATTGTTCCCAAGACCACTTCAGGTGGTCTTGAATGATGATCAAGACCATTTGATAGTATGATCTTAAAAAATACATACATGTCAGGGTTGGTATCATAAATACATTCTTTTCGTGTCTGGTTTTAAAATGTGGCTAACATTGGTGTTAGAATCTGGATCTTCAAGCATAATTTTTTGAGCTAAAACAAGAACTACAACTCAGAATGGTGAGCTAGAATCGCCACCTAAATCTCCTTAGAACAGAGGAGCTAAAGGTAAACGGAAGGGAGGTTCAAAGCTGATGCAATTATGGGGTTCTATGGAATAATAGGTAGGTAGAGTACGTCCTGTAACATTGGTGCGTAAACAAAGTCTCCATGAGGTCGACGAAGCCAATGAAAAAGCACAACATCAAGTTTAGCTCTTCTCTGAAGATATGCAAACTCCACATGCGTTTTCAAATAGTAAAATAGTCTAGCAGTTGTCTCGTTGAAAACATACATTTAAGAATTACAGTCAGGCAATTGCATTGTCCGTATGAAAGCTCCTGAACTTGTCAAGGGGTGAGGGAAGAGTTGTTTTACTTATAAGGTAGAGTATCTCAATATAACTGTGGTTGAGTGAAGCAATAGTATGAACAAATTGTGATCACGTTCAAGTCTCAGGTTAAAATGGAAAGGAATGGTGAAAGAAAATCTTCTCAGGGGGAGGTCATATAGTGTGTAGGCTTTGGTAGCATAATCGTTTGTGCTCTGTGGACTCCTCACATGCGAGGGTCACATGTGCAAGGAGTGTAAGGGGAAGTCAAGTGTAAAGATATCTTTTATCTTCTAGTGAGTGATGGGTTAGGCCTACCGGGTAGCCCATAGCAGACCTAGAATACTAGTCCAGAACAATTCCAAAATGTGACATTCTTGTAGTGTAACCACATAAAAAAGCCTTAGCCTTATTGTTATTTAAATTATGCTGGTGCATAATTGTCAAAGCAAAGTTCAAACAAAATTAAAAGAATAGTTTAAGAAGTTGGTTTCTTTCGACTATGTTTGATAAAATAAGGGATAAGCTATTTTAGCTACTTTTTTTTTTCCTATCTTTACCTACCATTTTTCAAAATAAAAGTGTAATTTGATAATATAATTCCTCATAACATAAAAAAAAGAGTTTTGAGGAATTAAAGTAAAAGCACGACTAAGTTGGAAATAAATTTAAAAGTTTTATTTTTAATGTAAAAAAAGGAATTTAATGTTTCTTCTATCACAAAAATAAAATTGTATTGTCTAGCTTCAAAACGATATTGTTTTAGGGTTGAAGATATTTTTATAATCTTAATTTATTTTATGACTATATTAATCTTTATCATGAAAATCCTCCAAATCAACTTCTCATATGTTGAAACAAATTAAAAATAAAAGTGATACAAAAAATTGATTTATTTGGACCCCTCAATATGCATTAACAACTATAAAACTAAAAAATATATAAAAGAAAGAAAATACAAAGAAAATCACAAAAGAATTTAAGACATACATGTAATATATTCTTTGAATTTGTTTTTCTGAGCTACTATTAAACACATCTAATATATTGTTTTAGTTTCTAATAGATAAACACACTAATTCTATTATTAAATGTGATTAAATTCATTATTTGGAGCATGCACATTAGACCATTATTTTATGGAGATAAGTTCTTCAGGAGAATTTCTCCTGCACAGACACAGAAATGTTCATCAGTCTTCTTTTTTTTTCGTTTAACTTGGTGGGTTTTACGATTTGTTGTTTCTGCAAGAGAGTTATAAGTTTATCATATAACATGAGAAACTTATAACTCTTACTTTATAATCCGTAAATTGAGAGTTATTATGTAAATAATTTTATTTAGGACCCTCAATATGCATTAATAACAATAAAATAGAAACTAAAAATATAAAGAGGAAGTCACAAAAGAATCTAAGGCATACACATCATATATTTTATAAGGGATTTGATTTTCTCATGTTACATGAGAATTCAATTTTCATGTTGTGACTCAACTAGTGGTGGATCTCATATTTATTAAAAAAAGAAAAAGAAAAACTTTGCACGCAAATCGAAGGGTCACTAACATGAGAATTGAATTCTCATATAACATGAGAAAATGTTTCCCATTTTATAAAGACCATCCGAGTCCAACTCAAAAGTGACTTTTTTCTTCATCTCTTAGAGCATTGATTGTCTATATACTAATCGAGCATGTGATCATCCTTTAAGTCACGCCCGCATAAACTATAATTTCATGGTGGTTTTAACGTCGAAGTTCATTGGATGATCCTGTTCAGAAAGTTAGGTATTGAGTGATGATAAAAGGAAAAAAAGTGAAGTTAGAATAAACAAATAAAGCAAAGCTTGCTATAGTAACCTTTCATATTACCAACTTTTTTTTTTAAAGGGTGGGTGCTGGTCCCAATCAAAGTCCATTACTTTAACCAGAACACTTACTTATTAAGAAACCCATTTTTAATTGCTCAAACACAAGTTGCCCCCTATGTTCTTTGCCTTTCATGCATTCCATTGCTGCATAAGCCACATCAAGGTGCAGAAAATGTCTTTAATGCTTTTCCAAAAGTAAAGTTTGCACTGCTTTTTTTGGGGTTAGGAATTTGGACCTCATCTTATTGGGTGGCTGCACTCTCTCACTTTGTTATCAAACGGGTGAGCTTTTGCATGATTGAGGTTTTGATTGCCATGCCTCCTAATGTTTTGGCACCAAATGCTTCATTAATTATTATTTTCTTATTTCTTGACATGCCATATGGTCGTACAAGAAAACTAAAGACAAAAGATGTGCTGACTTTTGTATCTTTTTGTTTTGTGAGCTAACTTTTGTAATTTGCATTCATTATGTGTTGCAATTTGACAAATTTAAAATAATGTAGAGTGCTTGGTCTAGAAGTAATCTCAATCTTTTTGAATTCATAGTTCATCATAGGTTGTCCATCAATTTGCATAAACCACATTTCCAATAATCAAATTGTTAATATTTATGGTAGCTAGTGTTGCACATGTGTGAGGAGATGGAAACTGAAATTAAAATAATAAAATTGTTTTTATCACTCCCAAGTCCCAATTACTTTTACCATTTAAAAAAAAAAATATTGAAATGATTTAATATACCTTTACATAATCAAAAAATCATTCGATCATTTATATCTCAAATCAAGATAAGCATTAATTGTAATATTGAATTAAAAAATTCATTCCTTTCACGAATTTGGTCCGGCTCAGCAACCAATACCAAACAATAAAGAGGATGGATATTCTTACTACTAAAATTTTTTACTACCATCTCACTACCTATCTAATCACCATTGGATCAATCTTTTCACTTTTTTCAAAAACTTTTTAACATTCTCTCTCTTTGATTCAATAGTGATTAGATAGGTAGTAAGTTAGTAGTAGAAAATTTTGGTAGTTAGAATATCCGACAATAAATATCTCTATGGGTTACATAAAATGTTAAATTTCTTCAACGGTTCAGACAAAATCAGGTGCTGAAAATAAGAATTTAAATAATTTGCTGATGGTCATAAATTTACAAAAGTATATATATAGTCAAAATCAAGAGAAACAAATTATTATTTAAACCAAAATAATGTTAAAATGTAAAATATATAGACGACACAAATTTAAAATTTAAAATTTAAAAACTTACGTACACGGTTTCTCATCTCGATACTTCTGTAATATATGTATGCGCTACTTACTAAGATGTAGCTGCATATTGGGTTGAAGTTGAATTAATATATGAGTTTTATATTTTTTATGTTAATGCATATGAGATAATGAGGATGTGGGGATAATAATAATTTTTTTATTTTTTATTATCTCAGTTGCAAAGTTATTGTTTGATACAGGAAGCAACATGAAATATAAAATCTTTAATATATATATATATATATATATATATATATATATATATATAAAAGATTTATCCTTGTGAGTTTTTGAGATAATTAAGTTGCCCTGAACACTAAGCCAATGAAAATCAAAGTAGTTACAGGAATTAATAATTTTACTGTACATACTAATTAAAATTGTGTATCTTTTGGTGATGATTAACCCAATCAGCTCAGTGGGAAATGCCATCATTCGTTCATACACCGATTATGCATTTTAAAATATGAATGAATGAGGGATGATGAGTGATAGATAAAAAAGATATAGTTGTCACATGCTTATATATGAATTAAACTTATTTAAACATAAAATATTTTTGGGAAATGCATCTTGTGATGTTTTTGAGATATGAATAGTGATTATGTTAATGAAAATCAAAGTAGTTTCAGGAATTAATAATTTTACTGTACATACTAATTAAAATTGTGTATCTTTAGGTGATGATTAGCCCAATCAGCTCAGTGGGAAATGCCATCATTCGTTCATACACCAATCATGCATTTTAAAATATGAATGAATGAGGGATGATGAGTGATAGATACTCTTATAGTCCTACTCCTAGTTCTTATATATGAAAAACATTATTTAAACAAAAAATATTTTTCACGTAACTTTCATAACATTTTGTTCTTTAATCAAAAGTAAGTTACATATCATTAATTAACATTTCTCAGTTGTCACGGATTCAACAAGTAATTACACGTGACGATTCAGGACTATTTCGTAATTTCATTCTGCTACGTTTTGACATCATGTGCCGTCCAATTCTATTTTTTACTCTATTTTTTTAAAAAAAAATCAATAAATTAATTCAACCCACGCAATTCATGTTTCGCTCTTCCTATTTATACCGATTAAGCTCCTAGCCTCATTCCCTTTTCTCTCTCCTTCTACTCACCGGCGAAAATGGAACCTAAATGGGGCGGCGTTCTGGCGGCGCCGTCGATTTTCTCCAGCTTCGACGACTTGAAGTGGATCGCATCGGAGTTCGATCACGAGGAGTTCATGAAGCGCGTGACAGAAGTCGAAATAGCTAATGGATCGGCGAACGACGACGACGTGAAACCGTGCAAGATGGATCCGTTCATCAACGGCGGCGCCTGCTCCGGTCACCTCAACGGCGGCGCCGTTGCTTCTTTCCCAAACCTGGTGAGTGCTCTCTCACTATCACACACTTCGCACTTCGGAAACGCTCTTCACTCATAAAAGTACCTTGCAACCTTTACTACAACACACCTCTTCCTTAAAAGTAATAAATAACACTAATTAATTATTATTTCATAATAATTATGTAATGGTCATGATTATCGCCATATGTCACGCATCATGTAAATATAAGATGAGAATGATTGTTATTATAACGAAAATATGTTTATCTTATGACATAATTTATTTCATACAATAACATAAAAAATTAGATAAAACTTACTAAAAATTAAAATAAAAAAGCAAATCTCATTTATTTATTTTTGTATATTGCATAAAATAATTTGTCTCGTGCAACATGAGAAATACAATCATCTTATGGGTCTATCATCTATAATTTAATATGATCAGAAAAAATTTTCTACACTCGCAACATTTTGTGGGGCCCGCAGCCAAAACAAAAAAAAAAACTCTGGCACGTAAAATGAATCTCTATAACATTACAGAATCACTTTTCCTACAACATAACTCTTATAAAACCCTCATCTTATTATAATCCATATAATAATAGTTCTGATTATGTTTATATATATATATATATATATATATATATATATATATATATATATAAAGTTATATTTATAAATTTTTTATTTACAAATTACATTATGTCTAACTATTTATACACTCTTCATTATAATATTACCGGTCAGACATAGTGTAGTTCGTAAGTTTATAAAAAAAAAATTGTCAATATAATCCCAGTATATATATAAAAGATACTCTATGTTGTTATCAAAAAAAAAAAAAAAACTCTATGTTGTTCCTTTATTTGTAACAATTATGTCTTTCAACTTTGATTTGTGTACATAAGAAAATAACAGAGCTTCTGTTCCTTAATAATTTTTTTATCTCATCGAGTGCAATTTTTGTACTCAAAGTTTAATAACTTGAGGAAGAAAAAGAAAAAAGGAAACACCTTTTAAATGACATTAATACTTATATCCTTTCACTCTTACAAAGAGGTCTGACCCACTCTCTCCTTCTTTATCTATCTCTTTCTATCTTCTAAAATAACACAACTTTATATTATTTAAAATGATACACACTCTAAAAAAAATTAAAAAAAAAAACAGATGCTATAGTTTGCGTGTTTTAGGTATATAGAGGAATTTGGTTGAACCAAAAAGGTGAAGGAAATGTGGAGGCCACGTCAGCAGGAGGAGTTGATTTGTGCTGACGTGGACGGCTTCATTATTATTAGGTTGTATTCAGAACTGGTGGGAACGCACTATGTAATTCAGAATCTACACTTTTTCTTTACACAGCTATGGACCCCGTTATTTCATGAGAAGCAAAGAACAATAGACAGGGCATTATTTTCATTTTCATCTCTACATATTAAAAAGTGAATAATTAGTATTTTATGATTTTGAACAGATTAACGAAAAGTTTGTTAAATGTATGTCGACTTTGTGTTTGAATGAGTGGATCAATGAATGCGAAATATGATGATTGTTTTCATCAGATTGTAATATGATTGGGTTAAATTATAATGAGTTGTATTTGCTTTAAATATTTCATCAACCATAGATTCAAAAGAAAATAAACAAATATGAAGCAATCCAATGAATTCCATTGATCATGTTAACAGTTTTTTATTTCATACAACCGCGCATAACACAACTGATTTAATTATAGATTTTTCCTTTATGACTTAACTTCGATTCACTCACTTAATATTTTAGTTAAAGAAAATTCTAACCGTAAAAAGAAGAAAAGAATAGAGCAAAGCAATGTGGGTCCCAATTTTCTTAACTTTTTTTTTTTTTTCCGTATACTCGTTAATAAGATTATTCAATTGGTTAAATAAAATACATGAAATCTGCCATGCTAATTTTTGCGCTCCCACGAATTGTATATCTACTAAGTGCTTTGCCAGCTGATTGTAAATAATAATAATAATAATACTTTTTATAAAGTCGTCCTAATTATATTATTGCACGCAATCCAAGTGGACCCATTGTAAAGGCTTTTTGGGTGGTGGAGTGTTTTGTTTTGTTTTGCTTTGATTTGTACCTTTTACTTGTAAAACAAAATAAAGAATTTAATTGGAAAAGAAAAAAGTGGGTGTGTCAGACTCAAGAAGCTACTTGAACCACATACTTAAAAAAATTGATAGACAAAATAAAAAATCAAGCTTTATGCATTCGTTCGTAATTGCAGGATGCGGTGACTGCATTTTCAACTTGTGGTGAACAAACAGATAATACCATCGTCAGCTCGCAGAACCTCACTCCCAGGCATTCCCCCATCTCTCCAACTATTGATACTCAGTCATCCATTTGTGGTACTGGTAATACTCTATATGCTAATATTCATGCACACAACTTTTGCAATGTCACAAAATTGCAATATCAAACGTCGTTTGGTTGAAGATAAATTTTAAGAATACTAGGGAAATGTAATTACTAGGAATCCATAGGGAAAGTTGAATAGATGGGGAAGTAAAAAAAAAATAGTTTGGTTTGACAAAATTTTATCAGGGAAATATATGACAAAAAGTGTGTCAACAGTGCTTTACCTGGGTTTCTTCGAAAAATCACTCTCAAATCCGGTTTCTAAACAGTGCAAATTCTATCTTTCTCAAAAAGCCATGCATTTCATATGAATGGGTTTTAGTCAAAAGCTGTTGAAACAAACATTGATTTTCTAAAAATCATATTTTATTTGCCTAAGAAAATATTAAAAAGAATAGAACCAGACGCCCATGCATGACAAAGATTTTGTTTTATTTTAAAAAGTTTATAAAAAAAAAGTGATTTTATTAAGGGTCCATTGAGTGTCCTTTCAAAGGATGCGTCCTTTTAGCCGTTTTAACTATGTATTTTTGCGAATGCATAGTTATAATATTGAAGATGTTTTTTCTTTTTCTTTAATTACTAAAATAACATAAGCTTGTGTCTTTTAAAATGACACTTTTTTCCCTTTTATTAAACATTATTCTTAACAATTTCTATTCCGACATTAAAAATAGGGTCTCTAACTTCTCATATTGTATGAGAAAAAACTTCTACTACAATCAATTAACACTATGTACTGATAGTATATAGTTGTAATATTAAAATTGATTTTTTCTCTTTGTCACATCAGTCAACAATCCCTGAGGAGAAAGAAAAAAAATAACTTTTATAATTATAATTATATACTACGGATAATACGTAATGTTAATTTGTTGCAGGACAACCTTCTCATGCGACACGAAGCTATATTATTTCTCTTAAAAATATTTCAAAAGTATTATTATGTACACCCTACTTTATGATACTACGCATAAAAGCAATATATACAGCTCATAGAAACACTTAGTTTATATATAGTTTAACATTTTGGATTGCATGGAATAATGGGTAGTTGGGAGCCCGGTTTCTGCCAATAAACCAAATGGCAGAGAGAATCAAGGAAAAGTAACCACTACAAGTGGTTCCTCACGTGAGCCATCTGATGAGGATTGTGAACAGAGCACAAACCCTTGTGACATGAAGCGCCTTAGAAGGTATCTCTCGCAAGTATTTGAAGTTAGTTGATTAGAATATAATCTCATAGATTGTTTCTTTCCATGCATGATGCGTCTTCTTTGTAACTTCACGTGATGATCATGATTTCAGGAAGGTTTCTAATCGCGAGTCTGCAAGGAGATCCAGAAGAAGAAAACAAGCGCATTTGGCTGACTTAGAGTTGCAGGTAAGTAATTTATAATTTAAATCTTTGTGATTCTCTTTTAAGAAATTTAATCATTTAGATATTTTATATATATGATACTATTGTAATCATTTTTTATTTTATTTTTTGTGTGTGTGTGTAGTTAATTAATTCCATTTCCAATATATATCGTAAGATTTTGAATTGTCGTTTCTCAGGTTGAACAGATGAGGCTGGAAAATGCAACCCTATACAAACAGCTTACAGATGCTAGCCAACAATTTCGTGATGCTGATACGAATAACAGAGTGTTAAAATCAGATGTCGAAGCTTTGAGAGCTAAGGTATGAGGTTGTTCTATGTTTATGTATATTACGATCATGCATGTTGAAGAGAGTTGAACTTTATAAATTATCTACACCCAAAGGCCTATATGGACGAGAGTTGTTCTAGTAAGTAGTAACATACATAAGAAGGGTTTAGTGTGTAATTTTAAAGGGTTTCACCTCTTATGACTATATACGTGTTGAACAAGTAATGATTCGGGATATCTAAGTGTGATGAGTTCACTTTGATTGGTAAGTAAAGTGGATAGATCTATGAACCTAAAAGATGGAGATATGGTGTTGAATCCACTTGCTAATACCTCCATTTTCCCACAAATATATACAAGTCACGTATTTGATGTATGATTTGCTCTAACATCAAAAATATTAGTGTGTAATTTTAAAGGGTTTCACCTCTTATGACTATATATACCAGGGAGTACATAGTTATAATATGAAGCTACCGAAAAGTTTAGGACAAACACTTTTTCATATAAGAGTAGTAATTTTTTTTTGTAAAAGAATAAAATGAAGGAACAAACCTACAAATGGACGGTCTCCCTGAACAGAGTCTCGAGTAAGACAAGCTAACCGGTTCATATAGAGTTAATAATTATGCCTAGGATTACTTTCGGCTGGAATATTTAAGTGTGATGAGTTTTGGTTGATAATGAGCTAAATGATGTGGATATAAGTTCAAAGAGACCACAATTTGACTAACCGGATATATTTTTAAATTTAAGAGGGATCACAAAGTTTTTTTTTTCCTAAAGGATTAAAATAGACCCCATGATTTTTGTTAAGAATTCAAAAGATACTTTATTCAAAATATAATTTTATATAGTTAAAAATCGAATATTTTATAGTAAATTCTCATAAATAGTAAACACATCCTATATTGATGCGAGAGACAGTGACAACCTTCATCTCTAAGATGATTTATCTCTTTAACCCTTCTTCCTTAATGTGTTTTTGTGATGGAGAGATATATAATACTGATTAGAGAAAGAACTATACATCTAGATTTCATATCACATATCCTATAAACTTTTTAAGATTAAAAATATACTAACAATTATTAATAACGTTGTATCAAGAGTCTCATGAAATTTGTAACATTTAATTGTCAAAAGTATTATCTCTGTGTCTGCATTTATAGGTGAAGTTAGCCGAGGATATGGTGACTAGGGGCTCCTTCAGCAGCCTTAACAACCAAATTTTCCAGAATCAGAGTCAAATGAGCACTCAAACACAACTCAACACGAGTAATCCGCGATGCATGGCACATGTCTCGCCAACCATCACTGTCCCTGGGAATGATGCCTCATTTGGTGGACAGAATAATTCATCTCTTGGGCTTGGAAACTTGGAAACGTGGACAGAATTCAGTGATTTCAACAATGGAGTCATAAGTGATGCTGTGAGCTCTGTCACTAATGAAATATGGCCATAATAAGGGTTTCGCTCCACCACACCTTTGTAGCATACCCAATTAGTTCCAACTTTATGTATGCCTTGTTTGATTAGATTTGTAGGTAATGTTATGGAAATTACTATTTTCCATATAAGACTTTCTACACGTACTAAACCATCCACTAATCCTAAATTACCATGTGGCTTGTGAAACGGTTTCTTTGATTATCTTTTTTTCCCGCCCTTTTTTCTTGTTTGTTATACTTTAGTTAACAAAAATGGGTATAGTGACTAATTTCCTAAAATTAATAGGTTTAGAGAAATATAACGTCTCTCTTATATTATTGGAATAATGTCACAAACTCAACAAATTTACCAAAACTTTGACATAGTAATACAATTAAATTTAAAAGATATGAAGTTATTGAATAATATGAAGTTACAAAGTATTGCTCATTTATCGTGAATTTTTTTGTTACCAAAAACCCCTCGGCTGTATACCATTTTTTCATATTATTTTCTTCCGTGTTAATTCGTCTTTAATTATATAGATGACTAAAATACTGTCCTTTTTTTTTAGGTGGACTAAATACTGTCCTTTCTACTCTAGTATTTCGCTTATCATAAAAAGATTTTATTGCTTTGTCCATCATCACTTTTGATAGCAGGGAAACTAACATCTCACTTCTCAATACCGTCTAATATACATCAAAGTTTTGGTTTTTAAATTCTAGTTAATATTTTCAAGACCTTTTGCATTATTATAGTATAATACATGGGAAATATAGCTATGTTGTTATTGCAAAAAAAAGGAAAAACTTAAAAAAGTTAGGATACGGATCTTGGTTTTTATTTTATTTATAATAAGCAAGTCCCATTTTTTTTGTCTACTGCAAAAAAAATAAAAATAAAACCATATGCAGTAGTGACTCTTAAAACACTCGTTAACTAAACTTCACGATAAGTTGTTACTTGTTAAACACTCGCGTATATGGAAAGCATGATGCCAATTCGAAACACTTAACTAAACAGCAAGAGCACTCAATAACCTAATTTAGTAATTGTCAGAGAACATAACAAGGCATCACAGAATAAACTAAACTCAATCTTTTCTTTGTATCCCACATTTGGTAAAAAAAAAAAAAAACAAATCAATAAACTAATATACAGTACTAATTGCAAAGATGAAATCGAGATGGCCAACCAAAAGAACATAACACATAGTTAATTATATGAAGTTGGCGATGAAGGCTGAAGACAATTTGTGTCAATTTAGTCCAAATATCTTTTAGTTTTGGGTGAGGATCAACTTACACAATAAATTTTATACTCAATTTTAACAATTGATTTTCATTAATTGAGTTATTTTCATTAATTAATTATTAATCTATAATAAATTACATCCATTAGATTTACAGATATTAACAATTAAGGTTGAGGGTAAAATTTATTATTCTTATACCGACATAAGAAAATCTTGTACGTTAGTTTTATTTTCGTCTAAAACAACTTCGTTTTAGATGGAAATTGTTTTTATAATTCTAATACATTTTGTATTTGTCTTTATTATTATAATTTTTTAATTTTATATATTTTTGAACAACATCGTTTGAACTTTGCACATAACTTTATCTTATTGGAGAAATATTTTTCCTTAATTTTATATACTTTTGAAGCAATACACAAAATTAATTAAAACACAATATGTAACGCATAAATTAAATATATTATCAAGTTTATTGTATAATATCCTTTTGGCTGAAGGCAGAGTTCTTCAATCACCTTCTCATTTAGTAGCAACCTCATGTTCCACACGAACCAATTGTTAAAGCCATGCCTCTAAAAGAACTTGAGAAACCTTTGTTGCGCTGTCCTCTGCCACCGGCCACCGCCATCGAGGGCTTAGGTGGTGGTGCAGGCTCCTTCTGTGCAGAGAAAAAACTAGCCTATACGATTCTGTTTGGATTTAAAAAATATAAAATATAAAAATATAAAACCTTCTGCAATGCATGGAAACTTGCTGGTGTCTGGTATTATTACAAGTCATTCAGATTCTTGTAACCTATGTAGCACTGATACTGACACGGGACACGCGACACGATACGACACGACACTCCGACACGTTAATTCTAAAAAATATTAGATTTCGACACGTTAGGACACGCTTTGATATTAAATAATATTTTTAAGTTATGTTGTTTATATTATATTTAATATTAAATATTTAACAAAAAAAATGAAACTAAACTCTATACATTAATTTTGCAAAAAAAACATAAGATATCCCAAATACTTATATAAACTCAATAAAATGGTAATCATAATCCACGAATCTAACAGTTCTAAACTCACATCAATTTAAAATTATAAACAACTAACAGAAACTCACATCAATTTAAAATTATAAACAACTAACCTCTATTTTGCCTTTGTTATGCAAAACCGCTCATATTTTATAAAAGAGAATATTATTTCAGGAGATAAAAGTATCTAAACATTTTGCCATGTTGCTGATCAAGATGATGTTATAAATAGAAGCATGTTAACTCTATGATATCTATGGATAAGCAATTGCTCTTTCCCTGCAAGAATCTTCAGAAGGTTCATATAGCTCTGACAAGAATGTAGTGAACATTAACAATAACAAGGCTGAGAAAAAGGGAAACATTCACACTCAGGAAGATAAGGGGAGAACAAAGAATAAAAAATCGGTTTGTATTGAGTTTTCTGTTAAAAGAATAATATTTCCTAGCCTATGGGCTAAAGCTAATAGGGAAATTCTATATGTTTGATGAAGTCAATCTTTTGGATGATCACTTAGTTGATGTCTTATTGGATTATGTTGCATCAGGTTGGAACACAGAGGGTATTTCAATCTCACATCGTGCTTGATTTTTCCTAATTGGTTTGGGCAACCCTGAAGAATGGGAACTCAGGAACACAACTTCTAGATAGGTTTGGAATGCATGCTCTAATGGGGACTGTAAGGGGATGCTAGGAGGGACCCTTACCTCTAAGGGCACATCATTGGAGACCTCTGTTTTTTTAGCATTAAACTTGCAATATATATTATACCTTATGTAAGCAATCTATAAATGTGCCAAAATTATATCAAACTATTTTTGTGTATGCAACCTGGAGTTTATCATAAGAAAATTTACAAATGTATGTGACTAATGGATGATTTATAGCCATTGATTTCTCTTGTGCACACCATATCAACATGTTACTTGAGGATGATTTACAACTACGTACAACTGTCACTTGTACAGTGCTTCGGAGGACAAGAAATCTTACAGCTAAGTAAAAAATAACTCAAATTATGTGTCAAAATAGAAAACATTTTTCTTATGGAATTTTACTATTATCTGGAAAAGTATACAAAAGAAATCATAAATATTGAAAATTAGACTTGAATGTGACATTTTTAAAATGAAAGATTTGGTGTCAATATGTAACAAACGCGAAATATTTGTAAAGTCAAGTAATTTAAAAAATTAAGAGTTCAACTTACATCATGGGTACACAATTGCATACATGATTCTTCGGAATAATAACATGATGCAAAATTAGCTCATGCATCACTGAGATTACTTAAGTACAAGAGCCCAAAAAACAGGAAGAGGGGGTGGGGGGTGGGGTTGGATGGCCCTAAAGATTAACAGTATATATAATTATCAAGGCGATAAAGAAAATAAAAAAATTGTACATAAATGTATGATGGAAAAGGGGTACAAAATCCTTCCATCCTCAATTAATCAGAGGCCTCGCGATTCCCCTTTGTTCAACTGCAAATCTTAAGAAATCGTCGGGCACTGGAATCTTTAACTCCGAACAAACAAGTTGAACAATTTTTCCGGTGACACCTCCAAGGGACATTTTGTTCAGTGTCACAGCAATAGAAAACTTGTTTGTGACATCACAAAACCCTGTGGACCCACCCATTCCCGAGTGACCAAAGGCAATGGATGACCCATCCTTAGAACTAAACCTCTTAAATCCTAGGCCAAAACCCCCACTTGGCAAAGCCAAATTCTCGTACTCTCCTGCACCCAAGAATTCATCAATAATCCGAGGATTCTCATAGATCTTACCAGCAACATGGGTTCGTGGATTACTATCCATGTTGCTACCTCTGATGTCATCACTACTGCTACTAACTCCGCCCGTACTTCTGCCCTCATTATCCTCAGAATCATCGTAATTAGAGACCTTTTCATAACCTTTAGGACCAATAATGGAAGGTAATGTGGCTTCCTTCCGTCCAATACAAGTACGCTTTTTGGGGGCTTTCTGAGAAGACAATTTAGGGATCTGGGGATGGCTTCCAAGTAATGGCTTAGAAGCAGAAGAATGAGGTGGTGGTATCTTGCCACCATCAGCTAGGGCTGCATAATAACGAGCAAGTGCACGGGCAGATAAATGTCCATTAGCAGCTGGTATGATGGCACGGCGAACATTCAGTGTATTGAAAACAGGAGGCAGAGTGGTTGCAAGTTGAGCAATTTGTTGTGGCTGGAAGCTCGATGGCAGATCAGGACGACCACTGATCGCTGAGAGTTTGCTTATATCATCTGTATCTACAGTCAGAGTTGCAAGACGTGCTTCCACCCCTAAATACATAACCGATGAAGCATGGTTACAATTTACAGACAAAGAAACCAATATGGATGTCGCAACCAATATAAATTTCCTTTTACTCCAGCTAGTACGGAATAAATAAATAAAAACCCTGAGTATATAGTATGCATGCCAGATACAAATTTCATATCATCCCTCAAAAAAATATTTATTCATCAAGACTTGCCTGGGGGAATCCCTATATATAGCTCTCCTTCAATATGGAGGGGACGAACTATTGCTTCTTCAAGGATCTCCTGAAATTTCTTGCCAGATGCATGCTGTTTTATTCAAATAAATCATCAGCACATAGATAGAAATCCTACTGGTAGGAAAATTTTACTAGCACTTGGTTTAGCGGTTTTGTAAAGAATCATAAATTAAAATCGATTTTAACCATGCCAAAATTCTTATTTTATCTAAAAACACGACATCAGTAAAATACTACGCTAATTGACATCAACAAATTGGAGACATGCAGTAAGCATCCTACATAGATAAGCAATACACATTCAAGGTCCAAACTTAGACCTACCAATCAATCACCATATAGCATTTTGCCCAATTACAA
Organism: Gastrolobium villosum; assembly: GCA_032173675.1. Taxonomy (NCBI): domain Eukaryota; kingdom Viridiplantae; phylum Streptophyta; class Magnoliopsida; order Fabales; family Fabaceae; genus Gastrolobium; species Gastrolobium villosum. Next base: position 14,570 of record JAVKPL010010303.1, on the reverse strand, counting down.
GCATGATAATAGTACTCAAATATATCGTTCTATTACTCTTCCTTTTCCCTTTTTCTTTTTTATATAAAATCTATTAATCTTTCTTTTAATCAACATAAAATAATCCTTCTATTTTTACCCTCTTGTTAAGAAAGTCTAACGAAGCATGAAATTAGAGAATATTTATTGGAATAGGAATCAGAATTAAAAATCTTGATACACAAGGACAAGAATTCATACCTCAATGATTCCACCGCACAACCAGCCAAATGACAAATAATGATAAAACTGCTCCTTGCCTGGTTCGGTATCAGGTACTGACATACACATGTGATTTAAACATTCAGCCCAATCCAACATCAGTAGGGGGTTTTCTTGAGTTATGTCTGACATCGCATTATGCAAACCAGATGTATGGTTAAGCACATGATGCACCTGAAATAGAAGATGGAAACATTCTCAGAAAATAATAACTTCAGAACCTCAGTCGGCGAAAATATCAATATTTGACCTTAATGACATCTTTCCCATTTGATCCAAATGCTGGCCAAATATTTGCAACATTCTCTTCAAGGTTTAGTTTTCTGCGAGATGATAAGCACAACAGATACTTATTTCACTATTTCAGGTTAAAAGCACTGAACATGAAAGTATATGATGCTATGTAGTGTATGAAAGTAAAAATTTTAACTTCTAATGACAAAGAACAGAGATGACTCTCAATCAAAATATACATTTCTGACTAACCAAGCTAGCACCAACATTGGTACGCTGGTAATATATAAACTAAACACAACAGGAGGTGGCCGGAGGGGACATCAGCAGGCAGCGGCAAATGGGGCAGACGACAAAGCAGAAGTGGCCGGAAGGATGACATGACCACAGAGACCAGAGACCAGAAACCAGAGCAGAAACATGGTATCAAAAAGAATTTTGTCATTGGTAGACACCGCCTGCCACGTAAAATACAGAATGGGGTTGCCTCTAATCCATCTATGATACCATGTTGAGACAGGAGAAAACGAGAGACTGGTGAAATCCTTGTTTAAACTACACATCGGAGTTAAGATTGTATAACCATAAAAGTAATATGAACTTAAACAAGTATGATCCTAGACACTATTTACATGGTTTTGAACACAAAGTAAAATAACAGAAATAACAATCCAACAGATGATCAAAGTCTGAATAATGCATAAAATGACAAACATTGCCCCGTATAACTATGGAGGGAAAATCAATGCATTCTGACATATATGGGTGTGAATGGAAGGAATATAAACAGCGAGTTCACTATTCCGATCCCATTTTTTATCAAAATTTCCTCTTATAGATTAGAGAAAGATATAAACTGGAGTGAATGAAATATATGGAACATATGATTCAAGTAGTCTGCTTCTATTCTGCTAAAAAAATGTTATATAAAGGGAAAGAAATTGGAAGTACAACATTGAGCTTGAATGTAAATCAAAAAGAAATTGACAGGAACTATGAAAGAGTTTGAATATCATATCCTCCATACTTACAGTAATTTCTCCTCGGTCTTAATGAATTTCTTCTTTTATTAAAAAATTAATAAGTCTATGATAAATGCTTAATGGATTGTCTAATCAAACCCTCAGCTTACTTTACATATCTGAAGACAACACTAGCAGTTGGAGGAGACACAAGAGCCCGTCATACAACAAGCAACATATTTGGTCTGTGACCAAGAATATTTCATTCTATGATGGAAAAAATGCAGACTACTAGAGTTAATATTGGTGACATTACACAACAACATCAACATCAACAACAACTTTATCCCAAACTAGTTGGGATGAAATAAACAAAAGAAGAAAAATAGAGAGGAAAAAAGAGAAATAAAAGAAATGAAGAGAAAAAAAAAGATAAAGAAGAAATATAGGGAGATATAAGGGAAAATTACTAAAAACGGACCATTACACAACAGAAGAAAAAGTTGGAAGATCATTTAAAGGTAAAATTCAGGGCGAGGCTACCAAAAGATAAATCTATCTTGGCATAACACTACTAGACATATGTCAGTTTACTGGTCAATAGCATGTAACTAAAGCATGTAACACAGCACAGCCCCACTGCTTGCACTAGTTCTATGTGAAAAGAAAACCTTATTTGTCCGATAAACAAGAAGTTACAGCAACCAATTTAGGGGCGTGCAAACTCTAGGGTCATATCATCTTACAACCTACCTATTGTCGACCAGCCAATGCATCATTCCTGCTGCGATACCCTTTGTAACAGAGAACACAGGAAAAAGGCTGTCAGGCTTAACCGGACGGGGATCATATTTACCAAGCACTCCAGCAGCAGTGTCAATAATGACCTCTCCATCTTTGTAGGCACACACCTTCAAAAGATTATACAGAATTTAGTATAACAATTGAACATTTACTTGAGCTATTTGACTCGAGACATCAAATGTGACAACAACAACACTAAGAAAGAAAGAAGAAAAAAAGAACATCTCTTCGGTGAACCTTTAATCATCCAACAACAGTAGTACTTGATCATACTAGTAATGCATGTCAATGCAAAGATAGATTCCTTTAACTCCAGACTCTTGATCAATATCTAATATGTATAAATTCTCAGATACTGTATTAATTCGTCAACTCAAATTTTAAATAAATAATGGAATATATATATATATATATATATATATATATATATATATATATATATATATACAACACAAAAAAAAACATATAGGGCAAGATCATTCTACACCAGTGTAAATTATACTCCTAATCTTATTCATTGATCCTCCTTGCATCTAATTGCTCACGTGATTGATGGATTAGAGCCGTTAGAAGCAAGTAAGATCGACAGTGCGTGCCAGGAGCAGTGGCAAAACAATTCAAATCTTGGAAATAACCTCTTTGAAAAAATGTAAGAATAAGTCTACGTACAAAAATTTCTTTCACCCTTACTCTCGCAAGTCAAGGATTCAACCAAAGCAATCTCAAAATTTAGTATACCAAGGTACTAACCAACAAAAAGTAACATGTACCTGGATTCCAAGTATTTTATCATTATTTGCCAGCTCAATTAAAAGTTTCCTCAGCTTGGCTTCTACATCAGAATGGACTGGTGAATCAAAAATCCATCTATCATTTACTGATGGTCCTCTATTAATGTACCTGGCAAGTGCATCTCAATTCAGAAACATAAAATAAGCACGTAGAAGATAAATCATAAAACAAATTCCAAAAGACTCACCCACTCAAAATTGATTCTGCAAACGGCCTCATTATGTCCATATATACTATGCGTACATTCATGGTGGAAGAAAGCCCTATATCCACATCAGGTAAGTAAAATAGGTTGTGGGGAACAAATAAGCATTACAGTGGGAGACAACTGACCTCTTAGAAGATTAAGAACCCTTCCAAATATTACAATATCACCAGGAAATGCATCAACCTGAAAATTTATATAAATAAATATATCACTGTATCTAACATAAAATCACTAGCATAATTTTTTTTTTTGTAATAGAAATCACTAGCATAAAAAAAAATGCAAGTTTATATCTGAACTCACGGGATTAAAACGTTTCAGTTCTTTTTCGTCAAGGTTCATTTTCTCCTGTATAACCTTCATATTTTTGGTTCTTTGATCGGACAGAGATTTCATTGTTTTCTTAATAACAGAAAAATACACCAGAATTAGATAAACATCTAAATACTGAAGAAACCAAAGAAAATTATGCTTTCAGGAGCTTGAGGCATACTTACATAGGATTCATTTGCCGGTGTTGTCGCACGAAAGAATACAGTTGTTACCTCCATTACCTGCTCTGGTATGTCCAGACGAAACTTAAGCCCCATTTCTGTAAAGGCAGACAGAAGGGCCACGTGGTCCCCCTATAATAAAAAGGTTTATACTCTCAGTCATCATTTAGAAAGATCATTTGGAGCAACTATTAATTATGAAAAACATGTACCAACAATAACAATCCCAAATAAAGTTGTAATAAAAAAAGTGCAAAACAATTATAGAAGTAGAAATGAAATAGACAAATTGAAAGTATTATGAAAGTTTGCTCCTGAATCAGACACTTGGCGATCGTGAACTTTTGGCCATGAGTGCAGCAAATTTTTTGAAATGATAGGGATTTGTGTATATAGGGAGGAAAATGAATAGTCAGAATAATAAAATTATATTGATATTGTTGTGAACTATGAAGCATCGACACTTTAAAAACTTTGACGTGTCGTGTCAGACACTTCCCGACACTCTCGGACACTCCGACACTCCCCCACACTCCAACACGCGCTATAAAAATTCAAAAAATGGTTTGAAGGTTGTGTTACGTTGAGTTTTTAGTTCCAACTATTAGATTCGTTGGATTACGATTACTATTTTATTGAGTTTAATATAAATATTTTGGGATATCTTATGTTTCTTTGCAAAATTTATGAATATTATAAGTTTAGATTCATTTTTTTGTTAAATTATTGAATATTAAATATAATATACACTACATAAATTAAAATATTATTTAATATCAAAACGTGTCGAAATGTAACAGTTTTTAGAATTAAGGTGTCGTATCGTGTCACGTGTCGGTATCGATGCTACATAGGTTGTGAAAGATGTGTTACAATGCGATGCAATTTACAAAACACTAATTCCTATTTATACTCATGTTGGACTCCAAATCCTATTTACATTGACGGGATATTTATACAAGAATAAATGAAAAAAAGGGAAACAAATTCAAATCCCTATTAGAAGAAAAATAAATCTCTAATTAATAGGCTATAGATCAGGGATATGATTGCATCCCAAATAAAAACAGAAAGATTCTAATCCTAATTTTCTACAAAATATAGAGGGAGGAACATGAATACTCTGTATAATAAAACTTTATTGGTATTATTGTGAAGGGATGTGTTATGTTGTGATACAATCTATGCAACACAAATCCCTATTTATATTAGACTCCAAATCCTAATAAATAAGAAAATAAATCATGAAATATAAAGAAATAAGAAAATTATTCTTGAGAGATCATCTAAGATGCTCTAAAGTATCTAAACTATTCTAAGATACAATCAATATTATGAGATATTTTGCATGCATTCTAACAAAAACCACCCAATCAAAAGTTTAATCTATTAGGTGAGGTTGAGAAAATGGCATTTGCATCTCTAACACAACACACCCGTTTAGAACCCAACTTGCTGTAGTTAACAAAGCACAGCTCAACATCCAACATTATGTTCTGCTATTAAAAGAATGGGAAAAAATGGTGGTCATTAAGATCAAAGTACAGCCCAATTTGTGAAAAAATGGCTTCAACACCATCCCAAAAATTATTCAACTGGAAATTTTAAGGTATAACTAATACTAATAGGTGAAAGGCAAATAAATATATCTAACAACATTATCTCTTAATACAACTAAACTATACCACTAAAAACTTTATTAGCACAAGCTCAATGATCTTTGGCCTGAGAAATAACACTAAATTAAAACCCAGCCCTTTAAACCAGGCTGGGATAGGCTATCTGCTCAAGTCACAGCCCAATATATATCCTTCAAATTCTACGATCCTATGCTCTAGAAAACAACAATTATAACCACTAAATTAACAACATTATGATTTTGTTAGTATTCATATAACAATGAAAAAGCACAAAAGACCAACCTCAGCAGATGCTAAAAACATCTTCGCAAGTGCTTGCTTAATGGTGTTTGATAGTTTCTTCGTAAGCCCAAAGTCAAGTAAAATGGGACGATGTGGAGATTCCTTGCTCACAAGAAAATTTCCTATGATGATTCCAATAAGAGAGCCGAAATACTTCATGAGCACATGGATTAATCAGTAAAAATTATTACAGAAAGTAATTATAAAGTTTCCACAACAAATTGAAAAAGGTCATACATGTGCACGTTACAGACACATGCACATGCATAAAATAGAGCTCGCACACACACACACACATGCGCACAAAGAGAGAGAGAGAGAGAGAGAGAATACCCGGATGAGGGTCACCATTGAAAAACCCATCAACATATATTTGGTGGGCATAGGCACGAGTAATCTCCTCAACAATCTTTTGCTTATTTACTCCTAAAGCTTCTAGTGATTCTAAATCATTCAACCGAATGCCATCCATGTACTCTAAAACAAGGACTTTTTCTGTGGACTATCATTTGAAGCAAGCAGATTATATAAATAGGATAAAATTACACAAAGAAAACAAGGTGGGGGAAAAAAATAAGAAGAATGAAAAAGGGAGCACAGTTCATTTTGAACCCAAAAAAAAGTTCAGGTACCATTAGACACTCATTATAATTAGATGCATGCACATGATGTAAAAAACTCCACTTATGTACCCGTTGGAAATTTGCACTTAGACATGATGTAAAAACACAAGAATAAGGTAATAAGCATGTAATTATGGAGAAAAAAATTGTTTAATTATTTTAGTATGGGACCTTGTAGGAAAATATGTAAAATTCAGGTTACTTCTACTCACACTGTCTCACATAGAAATATGATAAATATGTGAATGTCTTTTCAGGTCTATGCTTTATAATGAATGACATTGTGTCATCATTTTAAGATATAAGGACTTTATGAAAATTACAAATAAAAGAGATCACTTGTTTCACACATCTTTCCCTTAATATTTGATGCCCCATTTCTAGTATCACCATTACGTATGAATATTTCAATCATATTATTTTACACAAAGAAGATACCTGAATTACATCTGGGATCAAAACATCCACCCGATTGGCATTCACATTACTATCATATTGGCTTCTGCAACCAAGATTTTTAGCCACCGTTCTAGTGTTTTCTACAGAAGCAAATGTTAGTCAGAGACAAACTTGTAACCAAAGGAAATAAATGTATTCAAATAAAGCGTAATTGCCAAGATGAGTACACAAAAATAAAAAGCAGAGCAAACAAGAGAATGGGTGCAAGCCTAAATATTTATAAAAAAATAATGTAATAACAATCCATTGTGGTAAAAGTAAGACACATTCTAGTACAAATTATTTGAAAAGACTAAACTGCCCTCTTAACACTCGCCCTCAAGTTGGATTATAAATAATGATCATGCCCAAATTGTGACAAATATAATCAATTCTATTCTAAGGAAGACATTTATGCTCATAAAAGATCTAAGCAAAACGTCTCCTTAAAAATCCAAGCATCTAGCTCCAGCAAAATACAGCAAAGATATTTTCAAGCACAAGTTTAGATCCACTACATCAAAATTCACAAAAGATATGAAATTACCAGCTTCATGATTGAAGTCAAGTTCTTTAGGAGCTTCTTTGCACCATTCATCAATCATAGGATTAAAGTTATATTGTGGCTCAGCCCATGCAATCCAGTCAATAATTGACTTCGCATTTTTTAAGTCCTGAAAACAATGTAGGTCCAAAAACCATTTGAAACCTCCATTTATCTTTATATCCATACATTCCATAGGATAAAAGAAGCAAACCTCTAGTATGACTGTCTTGACACCTTCATGTTGAACTTTAACAACAACTTCCTGTCCATTGAGCAGTGTTGCACGGTGGACTTGCGCTATCTGCATAAAATGTGTGGCTCAGATAGGAAAGACTCAACTCACTCAATGAAAAATATTTAATTGATAATGATTCTAAACTAAGTTATATAATCATCCTCTAGTAACAAAAATATCCTTGGGATCTTACTGATGCTGTTGCCAAAGGTTCATTGACAAAATCAGCAAATAGCTCATCCATTGATTTCCCCAACTCTTTCTGTATGGTGCCATAGACCTAGCAAATATAAAGTATATTGAGAAGTCTAGTAGTGATAGCGACTCAAGAAAAAATTGAAATTTTCATCTTAGCAAATGATAACCCTTACTCTCTTGTTTCAAGGATTGTGAAGTCCAAACTATCAATTTTATTTTCATCACAGGAAATGTGGATTTCACAGCCAGTTAAAAGTACAAAATACAATGAATTCTTATACTAGCCACTTAATGAACAAAAATCTTTTCCAATGCTCAAAATTATGAGGGTAGTATTTTTCTTATTAAAACCTTATATTGTAAATTGTTTCTCAAAAGAATATTTTTTTGCTACATAAACATAAATAATTTTTTTTAAAAATTCAAAAAACCTCTTCCAAGGAGCGAGGAGGAAGAGAGTCCTGTAGCTGCTTCAACAGACGTATATAAGCTGCAGGAAGCACATCTGTACGCGTTGACATATATTGCCCAAGTTTCACCCACAAGCCTTCCATCTCTAATATCAAATTTAGAATACGCTTAGCATTACGCTCATGAGCCTTCTCCCACAATGCAGCTTGTTTAGATTTGGGAGTCCATTTATCTCGCTGTTGTACACCCTACAAAGACAAATACAAGCAAGTAAGAAGTTCTATAGACTTATTTACTAAAATAAAAGTTCTGAGCAACCAGTGAAGCGCACCTTATAATCTAGGTATACTATTATGGCCATTGTGAATACTCTAGCACGTCTTCTGTAAATGTTTCCCCACCCCATTCTCGCAGGTAAGCTATAACATGAAATCAAGGTTACTTATAAGGCCAAAGATAAAGACAGCATAGTGACTGGATTATAAAATATCTATTTCCAACAAACCAAGAACTGAGAAAGTAAGACAATATCAGATATTAGAATAGCACTGAGAAAGAACAAAAATAAAAGCCAGCAAAATAGATACATAATTCATGGGATTAACACATGCCCATAAGCTCTAAGTTTCTTAACAGTAGAGTAAATAAGTTCTACAAGTTAATTATGGAGGAAAAGAATTCAATTAAAATACAGAAAAACTATATAAGTAGTAAGCATATTGAACAAAATGTGATGCATCTGAGCTGACTGACTTGGATTGAGCTTTTCTATAATTTATTCCATAGTTTAGGGTTTTTCAATAATTGTTAATTATTTCCCTTTTTGTTATTTTTAGATTATGTTTGAGTGTGTGTTGATTGTGCGTTATCTCCTTTGATTGCACATGATTATAGTTATTTACTTTTATGTTATTTTATTTTGCCTATTTAAGGCTTAGAGAACCCTATTATTATTTGGTTTTTTTTGGTTAAATAAAATTAAGAAAAGAGAAAAGTGTTTTCTCGCAATTCTTGTATCTTTCTGTTTAGCCAATTGGTTAGTGCTTCGACATTGTTTTTGGTATCAGAGCTCTGGTTGTCACATAAATGGTTGAACAGAACAATGGCGGTCGAGGTCGTGGACAAAGAGGTTGAGGCGACGGTGGCGATAGAGGGCGTGGTAACACCTTTAACTGCGACGACGAACAACCACACATCAACGTGTGAAACACCATAATTGTAGCAATGGCTGCTACAATGGCAGAACAAGGTAGACGAATTCAGTAGCTCGAACAAATGTTTGCCCAAACACAGTTGGACGAGTCAGATGAAGGATGGGAATCTGAAAGATCATCTCATGAGGAGGAAGGGAGATTCTGGAACTGGAACAGTAGCGACGAGGACGAAGTCAACTTGGAAATCAATCCTTTTTTGCTAATATTGGGGTGAAGATTGAGATCCTGGAATTCGAGGGCACCACTCATCCAGATGAGTTTATCGACGGGTTACACACCGTCAAAAGGGTCTTTGACATTAGAGACTTGACAGAAGACCAGAAGGTCTCGATCTATCTTGAAGAGCAAGATGATGAGAATCCTATTATGGATGCTCCAGTTTATACCGAGTTCCCTATCTATGATAAGTATGATTGGGAGCAAAACGATGAGAATCCAGAGGTGGAAGAAATCTCTTGTAGTGATTTCGGTGGAAAGTAGTTATTAGAAATTCTAATATCTCTGACAAAGATGAAGTTCTACCCAAAGCTATCATGCGGAATGATCCTTCATTCACGAAGTCTTTAGTTTGTAAGCAGTATTATGAGTTTGTGGACAACGAGCATAACAACATCATGTACCATGGAGATAAAGATTTAGCTTTTGGTAAAAGTTTAATTGGAGATCGTCAAGGGCAATGGGACTTGCTGGTACATCAGACAAAATTTTCCAATGACGAATCACAGATGCGATCATTGAACCAAACCGTGGGCAATAGTCTTTTTGGAATAGTTTATGGGTTTTGTCCACTTACTCCCTTCTAAGAACTCGCAATATTTCTAGTTCCCAAGCAGTTTAATATGAATGCAGACGAGCGTATCTAGAAAGAATTGCATTCACAAATCCTAATCTTAATTAGGGAATTTGGTGATATTGTACCAGAAGAGTTGCCACCTAGGTTACCACCTACCTGAAGAAGTTGATTGTTGCGAACTCGGCAAGTATACCGATCGTTCCAAGTAATAAAAGTGATAAGTAAGTATCGTCTCCACAGGGATTGTAGACCAAGTACTACAATAACCAGTCCCCTTAAGTTGAACGGATTAAAAGAGGTAGCAATTGTTGTTGGTTTAAAAACAAAAAGTAAATTAAAAAGTAAATTGCGTATTTTTAGGGTTTTCTGAAGAAAGAGATGAAGAAAGATTGAATTATAAAAGATGTAAAAAATAATTAAGAAAATATTGCAGTAAGAGGACAAACACCTTTCTGATCCCCACCTTGCAATCTGAATCAACGTTTACATTCGATTTACCCATTGATCAAACGATTCATCATCTTTTATTTGATTGGTTAAGCCCTAATCCCTTAGTGATCTTAACCTTATTAACCCTATTAGAACCCTAATCCCTTAGTAATTCCTTTTTAGGTTAAACGTATAACTCGATGAATCTTTCACGTTTGCGGTTCATGTAGCCTATCCCTAGTGCATACATGAACAGTTACTTTCCTTCTTGTCAGGAATTAGGATCCCAATATCCCTATTGCGAACCCTAACCCTCGTAATCCCATTAGAATGATCAGATCTAAAAGAATTATAGATGAAGAGCAAAGAAAAATAAATGCAATTAGATAAATAAACATAAACCTGATCCAAATTACAAGGGGTTCACATCAAGGGTTGTGACCCTTACCACAATAAAAAGATCTAGCCAACCATATTCATGGCTGATCTCAAATAAAATTCACAAGGAAAGTAAATTACAAGAATCAATGAAGAATGATCGACGAACAGCCTTCCCTCTCTCCAATGACGGTCTCTTCTAGGTTTTGAATGTGATTTTCGAGATCCCTTCCTTCAAAGTTTGAGCCTCTTTTTATAAGAGGGATCCTGACCTAAGTGGCAACTTTTGAATCTTTTAACTTTCGCGCCTCCCGCGCTCAGAGCGCCAATCCCGCGCTCTGAGCGTGGGAGTTACTGCCATTTTTTTCCTTCCCGCGCTCTCAGCGCCAATCCCGCGCTGTGAGCGCGGGACCTTCTGTCCATTTTTACCTTTTCGCGCTCTCAGCGCTACCACCGCGCTGTGAGCGTGGGAACTTAGGTCTTTTTTGACCTGTTTTTGCCTCCTTTTGCTCATCTTCTTTGATATTCAGGCTTTGGATATTTTTATTCTTTTTCTCTGCTTTTCTTGCATTGATTGAGTCATTTTCTTCCTCTTTTGCCTTGTAAGTTCCTATATGCTGACCGCATATCAAATAATTCCCAAATTTGAACTTTGCTGTCCCTAGCAATGTATAAGACTAAATCCAGAAAACAGATTAATCCAACATAACACTGTACAGCCAACAGATCATCTTACTAAATATGCTTGAATCACTGTGAATAATGCCTTTTTTGAAAAGATTTAGAATCTAATCTGCACGTTCCTCACCCAGATAATCAAATAACGCTCAATACTCAAGTGTTTGGGGGAATGACAATTACTCTAGCTATCACTGTAACAACATTATCATAAAACTTGCTCATATTCTCAAGTACCTACAGATGAGGAACATTAATACATGCAAAATTGATTAAAAGGACATTACAGGTTATATCTTGGCCAGGCTAAGAGTGGAATTTTTCTGGATAGTAACACATTCAACTCATTTGTTTCGCTCCACTAATGTTTCCACAGAATTTCGGAAATTCCTTCTGCCATGTTTCGCTCCACAGAATCTTCTTATTATTTTTTTTTTTTTTTTTTTTTTTTTTTATCTTGACTTCTGTGGAGCTCATCTTCATTTCTTTCCTACACATCAGGGATTCAACCTCTTTGTAAGGTAAGAATATGTCTACTTAATCAGGGGTTTATGAACAAAAAGGTTCAGGCCCAAAGGGTTAAGATTGGAAAAATTCACATAGGTGCTTTATTTGGCCGTGGCTACAAAAGAAAATCTGCCTTCATCATTTCAATTTATGCATGTATTTCAGAGAAACAAAGCAAGTTCTAGAATGCTATCACAGTGATATCTCTCAAAATAAATTCTGAGTTCTAGGCACTTATTCAAGCTTAGCAATTCAGACATATTAGTTGACAAAAATTGGCTATACAATATCATGCTAGCAATTTGTATATCCAGAATTTAATCAAACATAACTGAACCTGAGATTTTCCTTTTCAATACAAAGCTTTCTCTTTTTTTCATGGTGTGGTGGTGTGGTTCCACCATATTCATCAATCTTGCATGCAGCATATATGCCAAAATTCCCAGATTTGAATGTTGCTGTCCTCAGCAACAAACTAATTCACGACATAGCTTAGGCTGCCAGATATAGCACACCCACAGTCGTTAATATCCAAAGCATAATATGCAAGAATTTAGAACCCAATATAAAGTGCCATCAAACTTAACTTTGTTCGAATTTAAAAACAAAATATAAAACTAAATTGTTCCAAGAAATTTAAAACAAACTGCAGTAAATAAAAATGGAGGAACAAGATCAAAAGCCCTCCATAAATTCATCATCTGCAAAATCGCCTAGAACGTCATCATCTTCAGTGTTTGAAGGCATAGATGGTCCTGCTTGTGCAGCAGGGGGAACTTGACCCATTAATCCAGCCGTGTCAATTCCCCTATCCAGGCATAGTCGCTCCAACATGGTCATCATATAATTGTTCTGAACCAGCAACTGTTGGAGCATCTCAGAATCAGTATGTGTGGATGGTGCAGATACTGGGGCAGGTGGTGGAACAGCACCGCCAGATGCTTTCCAGATTGCTTGACGACGGGACTCCTTCTGCATTTCATTATAAACACGCTGTGTTAGTTCTGCTTTGGGCTTGACATCCCTGGGCTCATCATCTGGGATCTCTACCCCTGCCCTAATGCATAGCTGCTCAATGAGTGAGCAATGAGCCAGACTAAAATCCAACCGACCATGAGTAATCATGTGAGCTATCCTATCAGACAGAATAGCCCCAATATGGAGGTTGTGATTTCCCAGCAGAGTATACAGCAGGACTGCCCTTTCGACATTAACATCACTGAGATTTGTTGAAGCCATGATGGTTGAGTTGATGAATGAGTGCCAGAAAATTGCCTCTTCATTGAGATCAAGCCGATCCAATTTTTCTGGCACGGCTGGCTGGCCTTGCTTGGACTTCCATGCAGCTCGGGGTTGGGCGATTCCTTCCCGGATTGTGGTAGCCAAAGCCGGCATTTCTTCTCTATACAAACCGTCAACCGGCTGCATCCTCTGGAAGGTATCAGTGAAGAAACATGATTGGGTTGCTTCCCATGAGGTGTTCAGCAACCTCTCAATCTGGAAAGCGGTAAAAGAAACTTCCTTTCCCCTTACCCAAGTCTTTCTTGTCCGGTCTACTGTGTCCTTATCAGCATTGGCACAGAATTCTCTCAATATGGTGCTGCAGCTTAGCTGTGGAAGTTGAATCAATTTTTGCCATTTCCTGCGTTCAATCGTCAGGACGACTGGACAGTCATCATCCAGAAAACTGCTGATTCTTCGTTCTGGTATAATCTTCTTTTTCAGAAACCAGTTGTGGTACCGGTCTTGGTTTGCTGGAGATAGAAATCGTTGGCCGTCAAAATCAATTAGAGCAGGGACTCTTTGCCTTTTTGTGCCAGCTGCACCTGGGGTTTTTTTAGCGGCCCTTTTTTCCTGTACTCAGTAAAGTTCCACCACAGATAGTATACCAATATGGACACCAGAATATCAGTAATGCGGTGATAATTCCCAGATTTATATTATGCAAACCCTAGTGCTCTAACATGCCATTATCGTACATACCATGAATCATGCAAACTGCCATGCCAGTGATGATCATCATATTATGAATATGAACAATGGAATTGCCAGAAACAGGAGCATGTATTTTGGCAATACTAACATACATATAATCCTGGAATATGCATTTTATTCATTTTCACATATGAGGATAAGCATGTAGTGCATCATAGCATACATTGTGCATGAAAAATTCGTGGCTTAACTATTCTATCAAAAATGAATCATTTACTCATTCAACATCATAGCAGCAACAATAACATGGCAACTCGTACAAAATAAACTAATGCACTCTTACCTTGTCTCCTGCCATTTGCAAGAAGTGAATGTACCACAGAAATGTGATGAACAGGAGAAGAGAAAAATTGAACCTGGATCCTACAATGGTGGAGGAGAAGGGTGTGGGGAGGAAAGGGATGAGAGGAGAGGAAGAGAGGAAAAAGGGAAGAAGAAAGGGGAAGGGAGGGTGGCGGTTGAGTGAAA
>JAVKPL010010302.1:0-43162 GCA_032173675.1 Gastrolobium villosum | reverse complement strand
GCAGTGGGAGAATGAGAGGAAAGCTTGTACTCTCTTGGTTGCCTATGGTCACGGTTTGCAGCAAGGAGGAGGAGAGGATGGTGTGCACAATTTTTTTTCTGAATGCTACTCCCTACACTCACGGTTTGAAGGGGAAGGATGAAGACATAATGGTGCAGATTTGTTTCTGTTTTAAGGAGCCTAAGGTGCAGCCCCAAATTCAGCGCACAAGGGTGGAAGTTGTTGTTGATGTTTCAAGTGCCTAATTTCAACGCATAAGTGTGGAGAAAGTGAGGAAACAAGTGAGGAGTTGTGGGCTATTTTAAAGCCATTCCACAAGGGCATAATACAAGGCTGAATCCTCACACTTGGAGTGCACAAGTGGAGGTCAAATGGTGCAGAATTTTCTGCCCACACACAAAACATGCAAGCTGCCCACAAAGTCTTCATTGGGTGCATGTCTTACAAGATTAGGAAGGTGCAACAAGTAACTATCTTTTCCTTCTTGCAAATGTTTTATGTAAGGTACAAGGGAAGGGAAATAAGGCTGACCAAAATGATAAGTAAACAGTCCATGTGCAGATTTTTGAAGGCCATGTGCGCACAAGTGAAGGAAGAAGAAAGACTATGCCATGTGGAGGTTTCTAGCCAATAAGAGGTTGACTTGTGGAGTCACTTAAGATGAGTTTAGGATAGTATTCTAATGGGTTTGGGCTGCATCAAGTGGGCTACAAAAGGCCTAAAGCTTCAGCCCAACAAACATAAGCAATTTAAAAATATGCACAAGCCCAAGTGACACTAACTTGGGTACTAGCCCAAAAATTCTAAGTCCTCAAGCCCAATTATTTTTAATTCTTTTTATATGTTACTACATAATTATTCCTACATGCATAAAATAATTTCTCACCTAAAATTATAATTCTAATAATTTTCCTAACGCAATATTAATTTTACACTAGTAACCACGCAATCCGAATTCAAATAAATAATTACATGAAACTCTAATTTTCACACATGCATATTTATGCCTTCTAATATATTTTATGTATTTTCCTAAATATTTATGTGGGATGTTACAACTGAAATTTTTATGAGTATTTTGATGAAATAAAAATATGTCATGAACCAGAAAGATATGTGGATTGTGAAATTGTGATTGGAATTAGATGAGGGATTAAAGTTAAATCGCGTGTGGGACCCACTCCCACCAAATCACTTAAGTTTTTCTCCCTTTTTCCTTTCCCCCACGCGGTCCTCTCTCTCCCTCTTTTCTTTCTTTTCTTCTTCTTCCTCCTTCATGCGCACACCTCCATGGAAGCATAGGGCAAGAAATTTTCTTGCCCTTTTCCACACAATCTAGCCACCAAATCAATAAAGTTCTAACACCAAAGTTGTTTGTAGTGAGGCTGTGAGTATATTACCCTTCTTGAGAGAGTCATGAAAGTGAGCGTATGATGAGATCATTTTTCCACCTCATTGTGCGAAATTGTGGAGTTTTTGGGGCCATTGGTGGTGCTTTGGCTTGGATGGACACTTGATCTTCAACCATTGGAGCCTTAGGAAGCTATTGGTTGTAAGTATTCCTAGTTTCATGGAGTTTTTGTGAAAATCATAAATGGGTTTTGTGTTGAAGTTGTGTTGGATGATTTGTGTAGTTAGAGAGCTCAAATGGAAAATGTGCATTAGATGATTATATCTTAGAATGATGTATTTGAGCTAGAAATGCAATAAAATTTATTGGTGAAAAATGCTCATAACTTTTACGATTTTTGCATGATGCCTAAGATTTGTGAAAATTGGATTGTGTAAGAAATGGATTGATAAGTAATTGTATGATGTTGTAATATAATTATATGATGAGTATGAGTGTTGAATTAGATTGAATACCCCTAGCTTGATGGGCATGAGTAATTCGACCTATTGAGGTAATGGTTGGTTGATGATGTAAAATTGAAGTGTAGGTTTAACTATGAATTGCTGAGTAGTGGGGGGTAATGTAATTGAAATGGATAAATTACTGGTTGTGTGCCATTGGGCCTAAGTGAGTCAAATTGATGATGAATTGTGTAAATGAATGGTTGGCATGGAAATTGATTGATGACCATGTTGTTGATCATATAGGTTGCCTCTCACGGACGCTATGGAAGCGGATTAAGCTTGGAGCTTACGTATGGAGCATTGGCTCGGAGTTGAGGTAAACCTTTGGAACTCGGGTTTAGTCACTTGTGTGCTCCACCACGCCTAGTGGAAGGTTGTGGTTGGAATTTGTGTTGTTGCACATTGCATGAATATGTATGTTCATGCATTATTGCTTGATTGTGTGATATGCTTGGAGCATGTTGTGTGTAAATTGTTTGATCTCTGGCCAGTAGATGTGTGTTGGTTTGGAGTTCCGCTAGATAATCCCGCTGGGGATTCCAGTCGGGTTTTGCCGTGGGACCGACTCTGGGAGCGGTACCAGGATGATCCAAATGGGGGACTTCCGCTGGATAGGGCTCATGAGGAGTTCCAGTTGGGTTTTGCCATGGGGTCATCTCAACCATGGGAGAGGCACCAGGAAGATTCCGGGAGTTATACGATGAGGTCCTTGAACGTAATCCTGATGTGGATGTTCTTGGATTTGTGCCCAATTGTTGTGATATTGTATGACATGCATTTCATACTTTGTTATATGTTGCACATTGAGTGAGCCATGGGGTGTAGTGATCCTCTAGTACCCTTGGTTTACTGAGATATATTTGTATATCTCACCCCGCGTTTGGGGTCATCATTTCAGGTTAGGTTGAGCCTGGAGGAGTGGAGCATGAGGTGCATATGGAAGGCATCGCATGTTAGAGGATTCAGTTGGAAACATTTAGCGTAGGTTTTATGTTTTGAATTGAGGCCATGAACTTGTGCATGTTGAAAATACCATGCATTTGTTAATGTATAACTATACTTGATGTATATGTATATTATGTGTGAGCATGGGATCTGTCCATAGCCACCTATGATGTATTGGAAGCATGTAAATGTAATGTAAAGGGGCTCTAAGCCTAAATTATGAATGGATTATTATGCTAGTTAACAAAAGCATGTAATGGAACCTTTGTGATTGAAACATAATGAATATTATACCTGTAAATGGACTGTTGTAACATCCCGTCTAATTACGAACCTATTAAAATTGCAATTAGGAATGGGGTAGAATACGTATATGCGGATTATATATATGTTTGCTCTAGAACGGAATTAAAATTTAATTTAGGGATTTATTGGTATTACCATGGAAGATAAGTACCTATTTTATGCATGTGAAATTTTAGTTATAGGAATAAATTAATTATGACATATAGGAAGCATACTGTTATTTAGAATTATATGAGTACTCATTTAAAAGTATGCCATTAATTTTAAGTAAGGAGTAAACCCTTAGTAAATAATTAGAGGTACATAAAAATTAGAAGGTTTGGATTAATTCCTAAATAAGAAAACAATTGGACCTATGTTTTGAACCCATTTTCTATTTAGGACTTGGGCCCAAGAACCCATGACTTTAAGCAACCCAAAATTCCCCTTATCTTAACCCTTCCTTCTTGCGTTTTTTTGGACTGTACACAATTCCTACATTGTGTGTTTAATGTCCAAATAAAACTCAGCTTGTATTTACATGTAACAGCCCGTTGTACACCGGTATTGTTAACATTGATTATGATATTAAGCGCAGTTACAATCACAGTGATTGGGTTAATTAAATTACGGGCAAATTTTTCTTTTAACACATTCCTTTTCTTACATCAATACTTTTTCCGTAATCAATTAATACAACACTATAATTGTAAATGCAATTCGCGGAATCATACAATTCACTAACATCACTAATCATCCTTTTTATTCAATTCATTTAAACTCACCATCTTACTCTCACATTTTACCAAGTTGTAGTCCTTTACGTTATCTACGCGTGGTTTCAAACCACGTACCATTTGGAGTTCTACCCATCAAGTTAAGCCCCTTTCTTTTAGTCTAGAAAAACCTGAATTTTCAAAAATTTCACTGTGGTAATCGATTACCAGTGGGTGGTAATCGATTACCACCTGTCAAAAATGAGGCAGTAGCCAAATTTTGACCTCCTCTGTTCTGGTAATCGATTACCAACTTTGGGTAATCGATTACCTCACATGGTAATCGATTACCAAAGCTCAGTAATCGATTACCAGTGAAGACAGTAGCCAATTTTCGTCCCCTGTTGCATGGTAATCGATTACCATGCTTGGGTAATCGATTACTATGCAGTAAAAATGACAGATTACAGCATTTTAAGCCCAAGAAAGGTTGTGTAATCCATCCCAAACATCTTAGTACTCCACACAACACTTAAACACATCCTAATGTAGGCTCTAGGCCCTTCCATCATACAATTTCCTTAAAACATACATCATTTAACAAGTCCTCAAAGCAATGGCCATTTACATATAAATATGGACCATTTTTACAACATGAATCACCAAGTCTTCAAGGCAATGAATGTGGCAATGGACAAGTCCCATGCTCACTCAAAATATACAGTTATCCATGTCATGAATAATGAACAATAAACAAGACTTAGTATACCATCATGAACACTACAAAAGCATGGCAATAACATCATGCAATATGTTCATGACCTAAGTCTCAAAATACTAATGTCATGCTATGTGCAATCCATAGTCCTCCTCCAAAATGTCATGCAATCCCAATGCACCGCATGCCAATCCAATGTCCACTATACGGGCTTCTTGTCCGAAGCTCCTCCCGGCTCATAGTGACCTGAAATGTGGTCCCCCAAACACGGGGTGAGATATACGGATATATCTCAGTAAACCAATGGAGCTAGAGGCTCTCTCCACTCCATGGCTCACTCAAATGTATAAATATGACATCATGTAATATGCAAGCAATACAATATCACCAACCAACTGGAGACAACCCGAGAACATCCACGCATGGATTCATGTTCAAGGACTCCATCATATAACTCCCGAGACAATCCTAGAGCTTCTCCCATGGTTGAGAAAACTCCATGGCCAACCCAACCGGAACTCCTCAAGAGACCTATCCGGCGGATGTCCCACGTTTGGCTCATCCTGGTGTCGCTCCCAGAGTCGACCCCATGGCAACCCAGCTGGCACTCCGTCACGAAATGATCCAGCGGATGTCCAAACCCAACACACGTCAACTGGCCAGTGACCAAACAATTTTCATACAATCCAAGCAATATGCATACAAGCACACAATCACACCATGTCATAACCACATAATCCAACCACTACCTTCCACTAGGTGTGGTGGAGCACACTAGGGATTAAACCCAAGTTCCAAGGGTTTACCTCAACACTTAGCCAATCCGTTCCAAACGTAAGCTCCAAATCAACCTTTCACAATCACGTCCGTGTGAGGCACCCTACAACAATCATCAAATCCAAATTACACCAAAACTCATTTTTCATGAAAATTCCTCAAATTTTCCTAAGTTAAAAACCTATCTTTTTCACCAAAATTTATCATAGCATTTCTAGCTTACAAGCATGATTCTAAGGCCTTTTCATCTAATAGCATTTTTCCATTTGGGCTCTCTATCATCACACATCTAAAATTAAAGGTTTAGAGCATAAATTCCTAGATCTATGAAATCAACCACAAGAATACCACAAATATACTCACAATGTGTTGTATGTTCACCACCAAGGCTTCACTAAACCATAAGAAGACCAAAAACTCCAAGAAGCTCCAAGAACACTATGGGTCGGATCTGTTTTGCCCAAAAAACGCAGCCAAGAGATGGATTCAAGGCTTGGGAGTGTTGCCAATGGATCTAGAAGGTTGTTTACAATAGATTTCAACACCAAAATCAAGAGATTTGGTGAAGAAATGAAGAAATGGCAAGAATGTGAAGAAATGGGGTTTTTTGTTCTTCAAGCAGGGGAGGGCGCGCATAGGAAGAAGAAAAGGAAGGAAAGGAAAGAAGAAAAAGAGGTGGGGGCTAAGTGACTTCGGTCACACGGGTCCCACACGCGATCTAACTTTAATCCCGATAAAAATTCCGATCATAAATTCTTAATCTACATATTTTTCCAGTCCATGACATATTTTTATTTCTCCAAAATATTGATAAAAATTTCACACCTATCGGTACACTCACACCACAGTATTTTAACACTTAAAAATCACTATTCATCAATTTTTCCCAAATTTGCCTATTCACTCAATTTTCCGCCCTGATTCCATTTCCAGCATTACTTTTGTCATTTGAAATCTCTAACTCAGTATTTATGCCTCAAAATACACGGCTGGTCAATTACCATTTTGCCCATTTTGGCCATAATTCTTGGATTTTCACTAATCCACCAATTTTCCTTTCACATTATAATATTAAAATTCACATTTAAATATATGAGGTGTTATATTCACCCCACCTTTTAGAAATTTTGTCCGCAAAATTAAATCATACCTGCTCGCTAACTCAGGATACAGCCGGAGAATCTCGTCCTCCCGCTCCCAAGTAGCCTCCTCAGGTGTGCGGCCTTCCCACTGAATCTTCAGCATGGGAATAATCTTACTTCTCAATCGCTTTTCACTGCGATCCAATACTGCAATAGGACCGATGAGAGTCTTCAAGTTCTCCCTGATTTCAATATTATCCGGTATCACCACATGTGATTCATCCGGAACATAACGTCGCAACTGCGACACATGGAAAACATCATGTAAATTAGACAATTGCGGGGGTAAGGCAAGCTGATAGGCCACCAATCCTACTCTTTTCATAATTTGATATGGCCCAATGAACCGAGGACTCAGCTTCGTCACGCCCAACGCACGGCCAACACCTGTGACCGGAGATAACCGTACAAAAACGTGGTCACCTTCTTCAAATTCCAGCGGTCTATGCTTATTGTCATAGTAACTTTTCTGCCGATTCTGTGCCTGTTTCAATTTTTCTCTGATCATTTCAATTTGCACTGTTGTTTCCTGCACAAAATCCGGACCAAATCTTTCTTTATCGCCTACCTCCGTCCAACAAGTGGGCGTACGACACCTCCTACCATACAAAACCTCATATGGTGCCATACCCAGACTGGAATGAAAACTATTATTATAAGAAAATTCCACCAATGGTAAGTACCTATCCCAGGCATTACCCTGTTCCAGTGTGCAAGCTCTCAGCATATCCTCAAGTGTCTGTATGGTCCTCTCAGTCTGACCATCAGTCTGCGGGTGATAAGCAGTGCTCAGTCGAAGCTGAGTGCCAAAAGCCTGCTGCAAAGCTCCCCAAAACCGTGAAGTAAACTTCGGGTCCCGATCACTCACAATGCTAATCGGTATCCCATGGAGTCTAACAATCTCTTTTACATACAGTGTAGCCAACTTCTCTGTGGTGTAGTCCATTCGTACTGGTAGAAAGTGTGCAGACTTCGTAAGTCGGTCCACAATAACCCAAATCGAATCATAACCAGCTTGAGTTCGTGGCAATCCAACAACAAAATCCATCGAAATACTCTCCCATTTCCATTCTGGTATATCCAGCGGCTGAAGTAATCCAGCAGGTTTCTGATGCTCTATTTTTACTTTTTGACAAACCAAGCACTTAGACACGTACTCGGCAACATCCCTTTTTATCCCAGGCCACCAGAACTTAACTTTCAAATCTTGGTACATTTTTGTGGCACCTGGGTGGATAGCATATTGACCCTTATGGGCCTCAGTCATAACTTCCTCTGCAAGTTCCTTGGGCACAACAATCCTGCCCTGATATAATAATAATCCCTGTTCATTAACAGATATGCCACTCTGGCCTTTCAAATACTTTATACTTTCATTGCGAATCTGAGTCTCTTTAATTTTCTCGTGCAGCTCGTTCTCAATCCGAGTCAACTCCATATCACACATTCTCCCTGCAAAGAAATCCGTTATTTTCATGTCACGAAATTGCTCAATCACTTCATTGTCCCACATCATCATATGAGATAAATTGACAGACTTCCTACTCAATGCATCTGCCACAACATTAGCCTTTCCCGGGTGGTATTTCAGCTCAAAGTCATAATCTTTCAAGAATTCAACCCATCTACGCTGCCTCATATTCAGCTCCTTCTGATCAAACAAATATTTCAAGCTTTTATGGTCGCTGAACACAGCAAATTTCATCCCATACAGAAAGTGCCTCCAGATTTTCAAGGCAAACACAATAGCAGCTAGTTCCAAGTCGTGCGTCGGATAATTTTCTTCATGCGGCCTTAACTGCCTAGACGCGTAAGCAATCACTTTTCCTTCCTGCATCAGTACGCTCCCTAAACCTTTCTTAGAAGCGTCACAATATAACACGAACTCACCCTCCGGATCAGGTAAAGTTAACACCGGAGCAGTGGTCAACTTCTCTTTCAGTAGCAGAAAACAGTCCTCACATTCCTGGGTCCACACAAAAGGAGTATCCTTTCGTGTCAATCGAGTCAACGGTAGAACCATTGCAGAAAATCCCTGTATAAATCGGCGATAATAGCCAGCAAGCCCCAGAAAACTTCTGATTTCAGTCACAGTCTTAGGCCGTTCCCAGTCACTCACCGCTTCAATCTTGCTTGGATCCACTGCAACACCACTTGCAGAAATAACATGACCCAAAAATTGCACCTCAGACAACCAGAATTCACACTTTGACGGCTTAGCATATAACTTCTTGTCCTTCAATACCTGCAACACAGTCCTCAAATGGTCGATGTGCTCCTCCTTACTCTTAGAATAGATCAAAATGTCATCAATAAATACAATCACAAACTGGTCCAAATACGGTTTAAAAATGCGGTTCATATAATCCATGAACACCGCCGGGGCATTAGTAAGCCCAAAAGGAATCACTTGATATTCAAAATGTCCATATCTGGATCGGAAAGCTGTTTTAGGTACATCCTCCGGTTTAATCCGAATCTGGTGATATCCGGACCGGAGATCAATCTTTGAAAACACACAGGCATCCCTCAACTGATCTAATAAATCATCAATACGCGGTAATGGGTACCGGTTCTTAATAGTCACTTTATTCAGCTGTCGGTAGTCAGTGCACAATCTCATGCTACCATCCTTTTTCTTTACAAATATCACCGGTGCTCCCCACGGAGACACACTCGGCCTAATAAAATTCTTCGCAGACAGTTCTTCAATGTGTTTCTTCAACTCGGCCAACTCAAGTGGCGACATCCGGTATGGAGCCAAGGAGATCGGCCCCACACCAGGCAATAGGTCAATCGAGAATTCAATCTCTCTCTCAGGCGGGAATTCCGGTATCTCATCAGGAAATACATCCTCAAACTCATTTACAACCGAAATAGTAGAAATCTCCTCCTTTTTGTCACCCACCAATCCGCCCAAAAGGACATAACCCAAATCTCCAGCCTTCAAGGCTTTCACAGTTTGACTAACAGACAAATACAAAGACGGATAACCAGTCGGCCTCTCGTGAGATAGCAACAACCTCTTTCCGCAGCAATCAATCATTGCGCAGTTCCGAGACAACCAATCCATCCCCAATATCAAATTGACAGAGGCCAGGGGTAAGATAATTAAATCAATGGTGTAACCCCTGCCTAAATAAGTGAATTTCACATCTTCGCAAATCCAAGACGATTCACTAACCTCTCCTGTAGCGGTAGTAATACGCATCGGAGGAACCATTCGTGTTACCTTTAAGTCCAGCGCCTTAGCCACATAGTCCGCCACAAATGAATGCGTTGCTCCCGAATCAAACAACACAGATAAATCAACATTAGAGAGGAAAATTATACCTTTTACCAAATTCGGAGCCTTTTCGGTATGTTGCGCATTTGTAGTATATACTCGTCCCACAGTAGGAACAGCAGCAATAGGAGTAGCAGTAGTAGTAGCTGTCGGCAAGGCCTGCAGATTCGCAGCCTGCCCCGAAGAAGACGGACACTCCCTAGCAAAGTGGCCATTCCGACCACACTTAAAACATGTCAACGGACCAGCACCACATACACCCTTGTGGTATTTCCCACACTTCCCACATTTTGGGGTAAAATATCTGTCCGCAGCACCACCACCACCAGTGTTTCCACCCCTCTTGAATTGACCAGGAGGCTGCCTTACATGCAACCCCCTACCTCTGTTATTATTATTGAAACCTCCTCTATTAGTATTTCCAGAAGGACCAGGTGTCCTCTTAACATCTTGCTCTTTTACCTTATCCGATTTTGGATACCTCCCATAAACAGTCTCGACCCTCTTGCATTGGGTCACCAAGTCAGCAAAGTTTCTCACCGCAGTATTAGACATCCTTTTTGCAATCTTCTCACTCAGCCCTCTTTGAAATTTAGCTGACAAGAATTCCGGAGTAGGTAGTGTACCTCCATAGTTTGCAAATTTCACAAGCTCATTAAATTTTGCCACATAGGCATCCACAGTCATGACTCCCTGTACAAGGCTATCAAACTCACCTTGCTTTGCCTCCCGAACATCACGGGGAAAGTATTCTTCATGGAACAGTCCTTCAAACATAGCCCAAGAGATAACCTCACCCTGAATAACAAATGGGCGAGACACATTGTCCCACCACTCCTGGGCATCACCCTCCAGCATATAAACGGAATACAATAATTTCTGCGGATCTTGGCATCTCATCACCTGAAAAATCTTGTCCATTCCCCTCAACCAAGCAGTAACCTCCTTTGGGTCCCTTGACCCCAGAAAAGCGGGTGGCTTATGTTTCCTAAAAGATATGAGCCTACGCTCATCATCAGCATTGTCAAGCACCTGCCCCGCAGCCCCAGTGGATTGGGCAACAGATGACGGATCAGGAACATAACTAGGGTCAGTAGTATGATGACTAGCCTCACCAGTGTGGTGACTAGCCCCACTCTCCCCCTGTTGAGGAGTAACAGATGGCGTCGGTGTAGGAGTCACCGTAGCCGTGTGTGGAGGTGAATTATCCCTCCTAGGACGATCTCTATCGGCCCTCATCTCAGCCATAAAGGCCTGCATCATATCCTGATTAGTCTTCATCAGGTTTTCAGTCATGTTTCTATTTGCAGCCGTTTCCGCCTGCAGAGCATTCAGGACTGCAGTGACCGGATCCGGTGGCAAAGGACCTGCACCACGTGCCCCACGGCGACCACGCGCCCTACTCATGATATCTGTACATGTAACACAAAGGAATGAGTTGATCAGACCCACACTGAGGAATCACATATACATTAATCATAAATAGTTCCCAGATAGCTATGGCAAACAAGATACAACATACACAAACAATCAGAGTTCCCTCACAAAACTGCTCTGATACCATAAAATGTAACAGCCCGTTGTACACCGGTATTGTTAACATTGATTATGATATTAAGCGCAGTTACAATCACAGTGATTGGGTTAATTAAATTACGGGCAAATTTTTCTTTTAACACATTCCTTTTCTTACATCAATACTTTTTCCGTAATCAATTAATACAACACTATAATTGTAAATGCAATTCGCGGAATCATACATTTCACTAACATCACTAATCATCCTTTTTATTCAATTCATTTAAACTCACCATCTTACTCTCACATTTTACCAAGTTGTAGTCCTTTACGTTATCTACGCGTGGTTTCAAACCACGTACCATTTGGAGTTCTACCCATCAAGTTAAGCCCCTTTCTTTTAGTCTAGAAAAACCTGAATTTTCAAAAATTTCACTGTGGTAATCGATTACCAGTGGGTGGTAATCGATTACCACCTGTCAAAAATGAGGCAGTAGCCAAATTTTGACCTCCTCTGTTCTGGTAATCGATTACCAACTTTGGGTAATCGATTACCTCACATGGTAATCGATTACCAAAGCTCAGTAATCGATTACCAGTGAAGACAGTAGCCAATTTTCGTCCCCTGTTGCATGGTAATCGATTACCATGCTTGGGTAATCGATTACTATGCAGTAAAAATGACAGATTACAGCATTTTAAGCCCAAGAAAGGTTGTGTAATCCATCCCAAACATCTTAGTACTCCACACAACACTTAAACACATCCTAATGTAGGCTCTAGGCCCTTCCATCATACAATTTCCTTAAAACATACATCATTTAACAAGTCCTCAAAGCAATGGCCATTTACATACAAATATGGACCATTTTTACAACATGAATCACCAAGTCTTCAAGGCAATGAATGTGGCAATGGACAAGTCCCATGCTCACTCAAAATATACAGTTATCCATGTCATGAATAATGAACAATAAACAAGACTTAGTATACCATCATGAACACTACAAAAGCATGGCAATAACATCATGCAATATGTTCATGACCTAAGTCTCAAAATACTAATGTCATGCTATGTGCAATCCATAGTCCTCCTCCAAAATGTCATGCAATCCCAATGCACCGCATGCCAATCCAATGTCCACTATACGGGCTTCTTGCCCGAAGCTCCTCCCGGCTCATAGTGACCTGAAATGTGATCCCCCAAACACGGGGTGAGATATACAGATATATCTCAGTAAACCAATGGAGCTAGAGGCTCTCTCCACTCCATGGCTCACTCAAATGTATAAATATGACATCATGTAATATGCAAGCAATACAATATCACCAACCAACTGGAGACAACCCGAGAACATCCACGCATGGATTCATGTTCAAGGACTCCATCATATAACTCCCGAGACAATCCTAGAGCTTCTCCCATGGTTGAGAAAACTCCATGGCCAACCCAACCGGAACTCCTCAAGAGACCTATCCGGCGGATGTCCCACGTTTGGCTCATCCTGGTGTCGCTCCCAGAGTCGACCCCATGGCAACCCAACTGGCACTCCGTCACGAAATGATCCAGCGGATGTCCAAACCCAACACACGTCAACTGGCCAGTGACCAAACAATTTTCATACAATCCAAGCAATATGCATACAAGCACACAATCACACCATGTCATAACCACATAATCCAACCACTACCTTCCACTAGGTGTGGTGGAGCACACTAGGGATTAAACCCAAGTTCCAAGGGTTTACCTCAACACTTAGCCAATCCGTTCCAAACGTAAGCTCCAAATCAACCTTTCACAATCACGTCCGTGTGAGGCACCCTACAACAATCATCAAATCCAAATTACACCAAAACTCATTTTTCATGAAAATTCCTCAAATTTTCCTAAGTTAAAAACCTATCTTTTTCACCAAAATTTATCATAGCATTTCTAGCTTACAAGCATGATTCTAAGGCCTTTTCATCTAATAGCATTTTTCCATTTGGGCTCTCTATCATCACACATCTAAAATTAAAGGTTTAGAGCATAAATTCCTAGATCTATGAAATCAACCACAAGAATACCACAAATATACTCACAATGTGTTGTATGTTCACCACCAAGGCTTCACTAAACCATAAGAAGACCAAAAACTCCAAGAAGCTCCAAGAACACTATGGGTCGGATCTGTTTTGCCCAAAAAACGCAGCCAAGAGATGGATTCAAGGCTTGGGAGTGTTGCCAATGGATCTAGAAGGTTGTTTACAATAGATTTCAACACCAAAATCAAGAGATTTGGTGAAGAAATGAAGAAATGGCAAGAATGTGAAGAAATGGGGTTTTTTGTTCTTCAAGCAGGGGAGGGCGCGCATAGGAAGAAGAAAAGGAAGGAAAGGAAAGAAGAAAAAGAGGTGGGGGCTAAGTGACTTCGGTCACACGGGTCCCACACGCGATCTAACTTTAATCCCGATAAAAATTCCGATCATAAATTCTTAATCTACATATTTTTCAAGTCCATGACATATTTTTATTTCTCCAAAATATTGATAAAAATTTCACACCTATCGGTACACTCACACCACAGTATTTTAACACTTAAAAATCACTATTCATCAATTTTTGCCAAATTTGCCTATTCACTCAATTTTCCGCCCTGATTCCATTTCCAGCATTACTTTTGTCATTTGAAATCTCTAACTCAGTATTTATGCCTCAGAATACACGGCTGGTCAATTACCATTTTGCCCTTTTTGCCCATTTTGGCCATAATTCTTGGATTTTCACTAATCCACCAATTTTCCTTTCACATTATAATATTAAAATTCACATTTAAATATATGAGGTGTTATATTACACATCATGACCGCCACTTTGCATCAACCGTGGGACCCTTGAGTGTGTTTCCTTCTATATGTATCCCCCCAAAGCACTTTCTTCACATGACTCCTTATCCCTCCCTGCGCATGATGTATTGGATAGAGTGATTTCTGCTTGCTTGTACTCTTTAACAAAGTCTGAAGCGCTGCCCTCCTTGTAGCCTATGAGGAGAAAAAGTTTGCTGCATGTTTGACCAAAGCTACTCACCTTTATCACCATCAAACCCCTCCAGCCCTTGTGCGCATAGGGCATGGCAAATCCTGATATTTTGCAGATACTTTGCAGCCCACACAGATCACTCATCCTCTGATTCTGACTTTTGCAGCCCCACACAGATCACGCATGGACTGAATTCTGATATCTTGGCAGCCCTCAGATCACGTCTTTGCTTGTCAACCAATTCAGCCATCACTTCCCTTGTAGCATGCGCTGCCTTGGGCAGAAAGAAAGGGCTGATGTTTGTCACTTTTGATGACTTAGTTCAGCAATATTTTACACGCATCCTAGAGGCATTTGTGGTCAGTATGCATGCCTCTTGATTGGAGCAGAAAACCCTCCCCATTCTTCTCTTTGCGCGCTCCAAAGAGAGGAGACTCAAGCCAACTTTCTGACTTGTGTTATGCTTTTAATAAGTCTTCCAAGTTTCCTTTCTCTTACTTTCCCATGCGCAGATTGTATAGTCATTATAGACTAAGATTTCAACTTGCCTAACCAAAAACTAACTCCTCCCCTCATTCCCTAAGTCGTGAGTGATTGATTGAGAAGACAAGTCAGAAGTTGTATTCCTCCTTTTCCCCTGAACTATGGACATCATTGAGAGAAACCAACAACTCCAAACACACTCTTATCCTTCTTTGACCGTGAGCAGTCTTAGGAGGGACCTTAAAGGAAACTCTAGTCATTCTCCTTAGTTCTCAGCCTCGAACTCTTGTGCAGGGCATAAGACACCTAACCTCATCTCTCCTTTCCACCTCTCTTGGCTATAAGTACCCATAAGAAGAAACACAAGATATTGAAACTCATCTCCCTATTCCTTTCAAACCTTCAAACCCTTAAGATCATAGCAAGACACTTAAGCATATTTTTCTTCCCTACTCTGATTCGACCTTGTGGCAGCAAGCAAGTAATTTTAGAAAACAAGCTTACATTCCTTTCTCTCATCCTATGATTTATCGTGAAGAGCTTAGGATCAAACCCAACATCATTTTCTGCTCCCTTGTGCGCTGTCTAGGAGTGAAGAACAAAAATGGCTGTCCCTTTTTGCTCGGTTGGAATTCTGAGTGTGTAGTCTAGAAGGTAAGCTCAAAGCTCTTGTATTCTTCTCTTCTTCCTTGATTGGTATGTGGCTGTATCCATGTTGTATAAGTTCTGGTTTTTGTTTGGCTTTTCTTTCCACCTTGTCGGTCTGCTTAGCTGTGGTAGACAATCAGTTTTGTCCCCTTAATTATTGCTGCTCGTATAAGTGTGGGGGGCATAGCATTCGCACATGGTGTTACTAGACAAAGAAGACTTGGAAAAAATTATGCACTCATGCACCTGCACCTTGGCTCTCGAAAGGAAGTTAGTGGACACCTTGTCCTTATTTCTTTTAGTGCACCTTAAAGTCAAAAGTTGCCATGTGAACATAAATCTTTATGCTTCCTTGTTGAGATGCAAACGGATTAGGTGAGGAAAGGTGGGAACCTAGGATTTTGTCATTGATAGCTAGTGAAAGATAATTTGTATAGAGGAGGCAGGCTGTGTGGTATCTACCTAAACCATGTAGATATGATTAGTTAAATGAGAAAGTGGTGAGAAGTCAGAAAATTAGTTGGTAGGAAAACCGAAGATGATATGTTAATATGTTAATAATTGATGTGAGTAGGATTTTGGGTAAAGGGAATATTTTAAGCCCTTATAACCGAGGCTGTGTGTATGTGTTGGGGACCTGGAAAACTCTTAATGGTTAACCTTTAGTAGAATGAATTATGTAAACACCACTCTAGTCATGTTGCTATAATGTGTGAGACTTTGGGCAATTAATTGTTGTCTGTGGGTGGTATGCATCATGGGTGGTCTTTAAATTGTTAACTTGGTTATTAACTTGGTTATTTAGATTGTTAAATGTGTGGCACTCAATTTAATGGGCAGGACCGAATTGGTTTATAAGTATGCAGCCTTGAAGATTTTTGTTTGTTAGCAATGGTTGGAATAAAAAGTTATGCAGTGAACTATTAATCTTGAATGCTTGCTAAATCAAATAAAATACAAGAATGGGAATTATGGAAATGACTTGGAAATTATAGGATTAATATGGAACATATTCTGACTTGTCACATATATATATATATTTAGGTGCACATAGCTCTTATAGAGTGAGCTGAACTTTGGTGCTGCTGCTTATTGCATGGACACGAGGTAAGTGTCAGGCGATATTACCTAATGTGACTATTGACTACTGGTATAAAGTTGTGACATGATGCTCCATACTCCGTAAAAGTATTATGTTCCTTATGATGAAAGTAAACTGCCAAGAATTTGCCGTGATGGCAATATGATGATGAGGTAAAGTTGTTATGTGGCAGCATAACGTATATGACAAGTATATAAGCATGCACCTTACATCATACCGCATTTATTTTTACGCTTTGTGTGTGAAAGCATAGCATGGCATGCATGTACCAAGATCATATAGGCCTTGCATTTTAGAATAGTTATGTACAGGACCATGTGTTTGAGCAAGCATCATATAGGCATCCCTAAGGTACCAGGGTATGGGACACTTGGCATCAGTCCGCATAGGCCCACAGTTGGAATCCACCGAGCTCAGGTGCCATGTATAAGATGTCCACTGTGAAGTGCGCGCACGACGGTGCTAAAAGCGCAAAGGAAAGGCGTTATATACGCAATATATATATGTGATGAAAAGGAAAAAGGAAAAGGAACAAGGATATGTTGAAGTGACTGTTATGATTTTGTGCCTAGTTCAATACTGTTATGTTATTGGTTTTGTTGCCACACTACTGGGATTATTCTCACCCCTTTGGGGCTGCTATTTTCATAAAATGGCAGGAAAAAGGAAAGCACAATTGAAGGCGTGAATATATGGATGCATGCTGTCGATTAATCCGGATTGGACTCTTGTTGTTGCTGTTTAATTGTTGGATGACTGTAAAGCTTATTATTTTTGGGGCACTTGGATGACTGTGAATGTTATTATCTTCCATTTTGTTTTAGTCTTTCATGAACAACGGCTGTTTTGGAAAAATCAGAAAAATGTTTTACGAGAAGAATTTTGGAACGTTTAATTAAGTGCTGAATTTTTACCAGTTTTACAATTACTTTACGGGTCATGTTTCAAGGGGCAAACGAACTCCGATTTACTATTATTTTATATGCACGCGAAGCCCCGGGAATGTACTTTCAAACTGTGCAGGTTTCATCTTTATACGAAATCTGTACAAATTTTTATAAGCTTCGCCTTACAGCCTGTTTTCCAGAAAACGGACAGGATTCACAAGCGTTTTACGTGTCCTGTTCCGTGGGGCTATTCACCTCCGAATCATGCATAATTTATATGTATGCGATGCCCCGGATGTCTAGTTTTTCAGAAGCTTGGAATATTTTTTATCGCATCTGAATTCGATTTTATACAGATTTTATAAGACAGCAAGGTTTTCTGCAAAGTATAGAAAATTCAGCAAAGGGTTTTATCATTGAAATTTTCTATGTTTGATAAACGGTTTCATTTTTCTCAAATTGTTCTATGAGAATCAAATGTGGACCTTTTCAAGTCTCCAAATTAAATATTTGATAAAGTTTTCTAATGAATGAGTTCCATACCGCTGCAACTCTAATACGATTTAGCAAACAACCCTCTTGGATGCATACAAGAGTGTGGGTGTTACAACTGTGATGGGTTGTAAGTGCCCCAGGCATTGTTGGTCCTTGTGTGTGCCACCCATATGATTTTATATCCCTATATGTGTTTAGGTTCCTTAGCAAATTGGGGGTTTTTGTAAAAACAAAGGGAACTCTGGCGAATTTTCGGAAAATGTCAGAAATACAACAGGGTACTGCCAAATTTTCGTTCCCTATATGATGGAATTGGACCCTTGGCCTCTCTGGAAGTTAGAGATCTTTCTCTTAGCGTTCCAATGAGACCAAGATTGTGTAAATCGGAGTTGTATAACTCAAGTTATGGGCAGAACACCATAGGTAGTTCAGATTACCTGTTTTGGGGTACTCAGCCCCTGTATTTGACGCTGTGGCGCCAATCTGATGCTGTGGGCGCCGTTGCCACTATTTGCTGACGCTATGGGCGTGGGAATGGCGCTGTCAGCAGATATGGCAAATTACTGAGCTTCAGGTTTGTAGTGATAGGGCAACTCGGATCATCTCCCAAAGAACCTACTTGAAGTCAGAAACGCTCTTGTAAAATAAAATATAAAAGGAAGGGGGATTTTGTTGATTTGGAATTTAAAATTCAAAATTTGAGTTTAAAAAGCAATCAACCTAAGGAATTAGGATTCATTAATTTATTTCTTCATTGGATAAAAAGATATAATTATCAATTCGTGATTAACCCCAATCGAATTAGGAATCCTCAAATTCAATTGGAAACTCTCTCTAGACTATCGCCTAGCATTTGGTTGAATACAGTATCTCAACAATGCGATCGCAGTAGCTTTGATCTGTTCAACTTATGTTCATCGGGTAAATTAATCTGACCATTAAATCTAATGATCAATTTTCCCTTATAAAATTCAATCACATTATTTTGTTTGAATATCTACAATCGCATGATATTCAACCTGAATTGGGAGAAAAATGAAATTGAATTATCTCTGAAATAAAATAGCGAACCTTTAACCTTAGATTGATTAAAGGTGTTTAGCCTAGCATTGATATGCCTTCATCATATAGATATTTCAGAGTAAAAAGAATAAAGATTTGACAGTAATTCAGTAATAAAGGTTATTATTTTTAATGAATTATTAACAATCCATGTTCAGACACACTTTCACTGATTTTTCTATATTTTTATAGGTTAAGAGGTGAAGAAATTCAAAATTTGAAAAACAAAGAAGGGAAGACCGCGCGAGAGATCGAACAAGGCGCCAGAGGATCGCACCACTATTGAATTCAGAATTTGAATTCAAAATCTGATTTAATTTAATATTTCCGTTATACATTTTTGTAATAAAGTGTAATTTAATTCTTCCGTTACGTAATAAGTGTAATTTAATTCTAACGTTATCAGAGGGATATTTTCATAATTTGCACGGAAACCCTAATTGGCTGCTATTTGAAGGGGTCCCCTCCACACATTCAGCGGATGCTATACTCCATTCCTCACAATTCAGATTTCTTCAGAGGAGAATCCGGAGTTCTTCGAAGTTCTTCGTGTTCTTCTAGTTTTTCTTCTTATTTTTATTTCATTTTATGTTTTCTTTTTCAAGATCAGTCATGGTTGGCTAGATCTATTTTTATTGTGGTAAGGGTCACAACCCTTGATGTGAACCCCTTGTAATTTGGATCAGGTTTATGTTTATTTATCTAATTGCATTTATTTTCCTTTGCTCTTCATCTATAATTCTTTTAGATCTGATCATTCTAATGGGATTGCGAGGGTTAGGGTTCGCAATAGGGATATTGGGATCCTAATTCCTGACAAGAAGGAAAGTAACTGTTCATGTATGCACTAGGGATAGGCTACATGAACCGCAAACGTGAAAGATTCATCGAGTTATACGTTTAACCTAAAAAGGAATTACTAAGGGATTAGGGTTCTAATAGGGTTAAAAAGGTTAAGATCACTAAGGGATTAGGGCTTAACCAATCAAATAAAAGATGGTGAATCGTTTGATCAATGGGTAAATCGAATGTAAACGTTGATTCAGATTACAAGGTGGGGATCAGAAAGGTGTTTGTCCTCTTACTGCAATATTTTCTCAATTATTTTTTACATCTTTTATAATTCAATCTTTCTTCATCTCTTTCTTCAGAAAACCCTAAAAATACGCAATTTACTTTTTAATTTACTTTTTGTTTTTAAACCAACAACTATTGCTACCCTCTTTTGATCCATTCAACTTAAGGGGACTGGTTATTATAGTACTTGGTCTACAATCCCTGTGGAGACGATACTTACTTATCACTTTTATTACTTGGAACGATCGGTATACTTGCCGAGATCGCAACAAGTTTTTGGCGCCGTTGCCGGGGATTGTAAATTCCAATATTATAAATAACCATTGATCTTTGAGCTTGGATATTTAATTTTTTATTTTTTATTTTTTATTTTTTATTTTCGTTCTCTATGATGTTCTATTAACATCATGGTTGAACAACTTGAAATTCCATTAGAATTGGAGGAAGGGTTGCTCAACATTGAAAGTGCAAAACTTTTTGGGGGTGAATATGCAGAAGATCCTTACGATCTAATAGATAAATATTTGAATTTCTGCAGTAGCGTAAGGTTAGATGGAGCCACTGAAGACTCCATTAAGGTCCATTTGTTTCCCTTCTTTCTAAAAGGTAGAGCTCAGACGTGGTTGAAGACTCAACCTCGACAAAGCATCACCACATGGGAGGACATAGAATTCAAATTTCTAAGCAAATATTTTCCACCATCCAAAGCCAAAAAGATTAAAAAAGAGATAGCCTCCTTCGCACAAAAGGAAGGAGAACATTTGTGTCATGCTTGGTGTAGACTTCATGAAT
The DNA here is from genome assembly GCA_032173675.1 of Gastrolobium villosum. NCBI lineage: Eukaryota > Viridiplantae > Streptophyta > Magnoliopsida > Fabales > Fabaceae > Gastrolobium > Gastrolobium villosum. The sequence continues at coordinate 22,353 of JAVKPL010010302.1, read as the reverse complement.
TATGCAGAAGATGTCCAGTTGAAGATTGCGAATTTGTTCGCATTTTATACAATGGTATATGCCCACTCTCGAGAATAAAATTAGATCTAGCAGCTGGAATACCACTTCACACTATGGAACCTGAAGAAGCTCTTGATCTGATCGAGACAGTGGTTTACGAAGAATACCAAGCACTCCAGGATCAGCCAATAGTTGAGCAAGAAGCTGAGGAGAAGTCATCCATTCTAGCTCAAGAGAATTATATAGAAAATGCCGCACCTCTTTTCAAGCAAGTCACTGAAGACGTAGAGGGAAATTCATACTTGAAAGATCAGGATGTGGCAATAGCTACTCAAGAATTCGAAACCGAGGAGGAATCTACTACGGTAGAAGAATCCAAAGTGGAAGAATATTTTGAAGTAAGAGAAGAGCAAAAAGATGGAACATATAAGGAAGAGACCCTCTCTCCAATGGAGATTACCCTCCCAAATTCTCATGATGAAACACTTGAATTGGAGGAGTATAAAAATGAAGAAGATGCAGACTATGAGGAGCTAGAGATGAGATCTTCCAATAAGGAAGAACGCGAGGAAGCTAATCTTGTGAATTCAATTGAGGCATGCAGTGAAAGAAGCACTAACACCTCTAGCCCCATGGTAGACATACATGTTGAGCAAGCCTTATGTGATGATGAGATGAATGCGAATCAAGTGCCTATGAACTTATTAGAGAAAATGGGAATGAGGCATATAAGGTCCGCAAAGATGACTATACAATTGCCCGACCGATTTGTTCAAATGTGGGTTAATATTGCTGAAAATGTACCGGTGAATGTGAGCAAATTTGGGTACAAAGAAAGTTTTGCAATCATTGATATGGATGTGGACCCTGCCTTTGCTCACCTTCTCGAAGAACCATTTTTGATCACCACAGATTCAGTGGTATATAAGCTAAAAGATGAGGCAACTCACAATGTGGATGAAGAACAGGTAAGTATTCTTGATTTTAAATTTAATTCTTCATCACTTATAATTTTTCCCTCGAATGTACAAGCACAATTTGTTGAAGACAAGGGAGATGAAAGAACAAAGCTCAAGAATCCTCATCTATTAAGAACCAAAGGCAAACCCAAGGTTAAGATAAAGAAATCAAAAAAGATGACTATGACCAAGGGGAAAAAGCCAGCTTTGGTTCTTTGCTACAAGCCACCTTGATCATCTGTCAACGTCAGGCTCGTGACGTTAAACAAGCGCTCATTGGGAGGCAACCCAATGTAGAGTTACTTTTCTTCAAAAAAAAAAAAAAAAAAAAAAAAAAAAAAAGAGAAAAAAAAAAAAGGAATGGAGATGGCTGGAATCAAATCTGGGAATGGTGGGCTCATGTTTTTCATCCATCTTGTGATTTGATTATTGCTGGGGACAACAATTTTCTAAATCTGGGAATTGGGCGCACCACATTAGGTACAGAGGAGCCAAATTGAAAAGACCTCTAACAGAAAAAATTTCTGAATCAAGGGAGATTTCTAAACCTATCTGTCTTAATTTCTTTTGTTATTTCTGTTTTGATATTCTCTGAGCAACATACCTGGATTTGTGTTATCTGTGTTAGCTACTCACGCAATAAGATGATTAAATCTTAGAGAGCATATAAGATACTGTGTGAGAAGTCATAATGAATAAATGTATGAGTAATGCATTGAAGAATAAGAGTTATTATTGCTCGTTTGATTGAATTCTTTGTTGAGAGTTACAGTTGATATGTGATGATAAAGGGAATTTAGATTCTAGTTTGATTGCACAGCCGTGAGGTTTGAGCCTATACAGTAAATTTTCTTTGTAGAGAGACCTCACTGTGATAATACTCTAGAACTTGATCTGTTTCTCTGTAATGCATGCATGATCTGAAATGATAAAGGCAATTCTTTCTTGTTAACTACTTGGCCAAATAACTGTCCTAAAAAAAAAAAAAAAATCCCATTTGCTAGCCCCTTTGAGCCTTAGCGTATTGTTTTTTTTTATTAAATTCAACTATAAAGACACTTGACTTCTTTTTGACATACCTTGAATGAGATTGAAGCACTGATTATAGAAAATTCAAGGAAAAAGTTCACAGAAGTTAAAGTGATGGCAAAAACAAAAGCTGAGACCATAGAGAAAAAGAACAAAATGAAAAGTTGCATAGCAACGGAAAAAGCATGAAAAGGTCAAGAAAAGAAGACAACAAAGAGAAGGGAGAGTATGAATAGAAAGGAAAAGAGTAATTGTGTTTGAGCGTGAACAACTAGTTGTGTTTCAATCTCATATACAGTAAAAATTAGTCACTTTCCCAAATATTCATACCTTAGCCTAAGCCAAGTTACAACCTTGCAAAGACCTTTAGATCTAATTGTGCATGTGTTACATATTCCTCATTCTTAGGAACTTGAGAATAGGATCAAGCCTATGGTAGTCTTATTGCACTGATGGATTGAGAGTTTAAACCCAATATACAAGAGTGAAAAGTGCAGTGATTATCTTCGTAAGGAGTGATCAAGCTTGATTCTAATCCCTTATGCAAAAATTGATTACTGAAATTCTCAACTTTGAATTCATTCATGCATAGCATTATGACTTTGAATCTCTTCAATGTAGGAAAATGCATTAGTGACATACATTCTTCTCACAGGGCTTATCATTGCTGCCTAATGTTTGATCTTATTTATTGCTAGGGACAGCAATATCTAAATCTGGGAATTGTTTGATATGCCTTCAGCATATAGATATTTCAGAGTAAAAAGAATAAGGATTTGACAGTAATTCAGTAATAAAAGTTATTATTTTTAATGAATTATTAACAATCCATGTTCAGACACACTTTCACTGATTTTTCTATATTTTTATAGGTTAAGAGGTGAAGAAATTCAAAATTTGAAAAACAAAGAAGGGAAGACCGCGCGAGAGATCGAACAAGGCGCCAGAGGATCGCACCACTATTGAATTCAGAATTTGAATTCAAAATCTGAATTCAAATCTGATTTAATTTAATATTTCCGTTATACGTTTTTGTAATAAAGTGTAATTTAATTCTTCCATTTTTGTAATAAGTGTAATTTAATTCTAAACGTTATCAGAGGGATATTTTCGTAATTTGCACGGAAACCCTAATTGGCTGCTATTTGAAGGGGTCCCCTCCACACATTCAGAGGATGCTACGCTCCATTCCTCACAATTCAGATTCCATTCAGAGGAGAATCCGGAGTTCTTCGAGTTCTTCGAAGTTCTTCGTGTTCTTCATGATCTTCTAGTTTTTCTTCTTCTTTTTATTTCATTTTATGTTTTCTTTTTCAAGATCAGTCATGGTTGGCTAGATCTATTTTTATTGTGGTAAGGGTCACAACCCTTGATGTGAACCCCTTGTAATTTGGATCAGGTTTATGTTTATTTATCTAATTGCATTTATTTTCCTTTGCTCTTCATCTATAATTCTTTTAGATCTGATCATTCTAATGGGATTGCGAGGGTTAGGGTTCGCAATAGGGATATTGGGATCCTAATTCCTGACAAGAAGGAAAGTAACTGTTCATGTATGCACTAGGGATAGGCTACATGAACCGCAAACGTGAAAGATTCATCGAGTTATACGTTTAACCTAAAAAGGAATTACTAAGGGATTAGGGTTCTAATAGGGTTAATAAGGTTAAGATCACTAAGGGATTAGGGCTTAACCAATCAAATAAAAGATGGTGAATCGTTTGATCAATGGGTAAATCGAATGTAAACCTTGATTCAGATTACAAGGTGGGGATCAGAAAGGTGTTTGTCCTCTTACTGCAATATTTTCTCAATTATTTTTTACATCTTTTATAATTCAATCTTTCTTCATCTCTTTCTTCAGAAAACCCTAAAAATACGCAATTTACTTTTTGTTTTTAAACCAACAACAATTGCTACCTCTTTTGATCCGTTCAACTTAAGGGGACTGGTTATTGTAGTACTTGGTCTACAATCCCTGTGGAGACGATACTTACTTATCACTTTTATTACTTGGAACGATCGGTATACTTGCCGAGATCGCAACAGTCAGCTGCTTTTAATTTACTTGCTCTTCCCGTGGAGGTTGACCTCATGAACCCACTCCTTGTTTATTTGGTGTATTTGTGGTTGGACATTGGAGTAATAGTTTGAAAAATAATAATTTATGCTTACTCACCAGAGATAATTATAAGTTTGATTGAAATAATATTTAGTAAAGGAATCAATTCCACCAAAAATTTAAACCTGTAATATTTCTTTACACATGCAATAGTCATTTGAACTTGGAGCGTGAATACTACACATGTTCATTAGAAAATAGGGCACTGAAAATCAAACTTGTAACTTGATAGTAACGAAGGTTATGATACTATGTAAAGTAATTATTTTACCTACAAAATTTAAATTGGTAATGAAGAAGATCCATCAAATATTTTTATATTATATCCAACTAAAAGAGTATCGCAGTTATATATATTTCATATGTACAATTTGTTTGAGTATTAACAGAGTATATATCTCGTACTTGTCCATTTTCAATATATGATATTACCACCAACTTTAAAACTTCTTTACAATCGTGGTGTCTTGAATTAATTATATTGGCCGACTAGGAAGAAAGTCCTCTCGAATAGACAATAACAATTTAAAATGCTAGAAAACTAATTTTTGGTCAAATGAGTTTGCCATATGCTTCGGCATGTCAGATAAATTATGCTCAATTTTAAATATAGCAATGTATGTATAATTGAATTTTATGTCATATATATACGAATTTACCATTTTAAATTATATCTCGAATAATAGATATATTGGTACATATAGGATTTACTTTGAGTCTAGGTCTATGTTAACATTACTTTTCTTGAATAAGCTTAGGTCATTTTTGCAAACTGATGCCCTTTGCCTGTCTTTTATCTATCATAGAATTTTTGTTGTTTATTTGGGTTCAACCTTGCAAACATAGAAGCCTGGTTAAATTTAAACATTTATTTAAAGGCCTACATTATATAAACGTAAAATAAGAAAAAAAAGTTGTTAATTTTGTAATTAATAGGTATAATCTTTAAACAAATTTATTATTAATATATAGTTAATAAAGAAGCTATCATTGTTATACATATATATATATATATATATATATATATATATATATATATATATATATATATGGGTTTATTGTTTCTCTTGTCATACGAAATAAAGTTATCTCTTGCAACCCCAAAACTATGTAATTTTGAGGGTTAAATGTTGGATTATTCAAGTGTGATAAGTCTCACATTGGTTATTAATGAGCTAAGTGAAGCGGATGAACCTATGAATTCAATCTCTTAAAATTTTGGGTTGAGACATGGTGTCGAATCCACTTGCTAATGTTGGGCTAGCTTAGTCCATTGGTGGTTGTCTGCCGCCATGGGCTCCCTTTGGACCCATCAAACAGTGGTATTAGAGTAGGGTTAGGCTCGAGCTAGGTTATGGCTAAAAGGCATATTGAATACTTGGGCTAGGGGTACTTGGTTGGGGGGAGCACACCAATGGTGGATTGGTTATTAAAATATGATGAGTCTCACTTTGGCTGGGCTCAAGCTAGCCAGGTGTTTGGTTAGAAGGCGAGTTGAGTACTGTGAGCTTGAGTATTCGGTTGAGCATATCAATGTTGGGTTTCACACCTCAGGAGGAGATTGTTGGGTTATTCAAATGTGATAAGTTTTACATTGGTTGGTAATGGATTAAGTGAAGTGGATATAACTGAATGGGTCCATGAACTCAATGCCTTAAGATTTTGGGTTGAGATATGATGTCAAACTGCTAGCGTTGGATTAGCTTAGCACATTGGTGGTTGTCCCCTGCTGTGGGCTCCCCTTAAACCCATCTGACATTTGGGGAATTAATTAAGAGTATTTTTATAAAATATATATAATAAAAAAATTACCAAAACACTTCATTAATTTCTCCTACACTCAAAATGACGTAATTTTGGGATTGAAGGAAATAACTTTATCTCTTGTGAGAGAAGAAATAAGAAAAATATTTTGTCCCTAAATGCATCCCTATTTGGGATGGAGTCCTATTTGAGACTTAGGTACACTATCAATTGAAAGCATTTTGTCCTTAATTTCGCCTCTAATAGGGACAAAATATTTCTCCTCTCAAAATTTGTTCTTAATAGAGACAGAATTTATTTCATTGCTAATTCCGTCATATATAGGGACACGTTTTTTTCGTCTCTAAACCTGTCCCAATTAGGGACATAATATTTTTCGTTTCTAAAATACATCCATAATTCATACTTTTTAGTAGTGTTATATAGCTTGTAAGCTGGAGAAAAATAATAATAATAAATTTATTAAGCATTTTTTTTTTAAACAAAAACAAAAAATTGACTGATATATATAAATTGCTGTTATGTTGAATATCTAACATCTCTACACTGGGCTGGCCTAATTAAGAATCTCAGCCCACTTTTACATTTAACCCATGGCCCAATCCATTTCTTTTGTTTCAATAAATAACATATACATTATGCAAGTTTAATATTACTCTCGCACTTGCCCGTGCTGTCTGGTGCCATTTTCTTCACGGTCCTGCATTGTATTTAAATTTCAAAGTCAACATGTTATTGAGAGATGGTATCGCTGTCTTTCTTGGAAGTCATATTTTCACTTGTAATATGTTTATTTCCTGGAAATATGGTTCTGGCTCTTGGTCCATGCATCAAAAGAGCAATGCTTCATAGATCTATTTGGTGGCCCCAGCAGTGGAGAGAATAACTCCTTTTGGTTTCAAAGAAATTAAAGGGAAAAAAAATATTAATTGGTAGGTAAATGGTCACAGACTCACAGCATGACTTCAGGAATTAATCAAGAAGTTAATTTACATTATAATGGGATTAATTTTGATGCAAGATATTGATTTAGCCTCTTACGTTATTTCTTTTTTTATTTTTTGTGTGGTCACTCTTCATTATATTTTAATTTTTTCAATTTCTTCTAAATAGCTACTTGTCAACTAATTCTTCAAACAGTTAGTCACAGTGATTCAAATCACTATAATTTTAATATTTTATGACATTATTATTGATTTTGTTTAAGATCAATTAATAAATAATTAATTGTGATGAATTGCAATTTTCTTCTAAATAGCTATTTGTCAACTAATTCTTCAACTGCCTCAATAATTCTTTATCCACTTGAACCAACCCCTTTGGTTACTCTTATTTAATGGAAAAGCTTTTTATCACATTTCTACTTTCTAATATATGAAATTACAGCGAAACACGCAAAATATCTATAAAATCCTCCCAACCCTTGGTGATTATATATGTTCCCTTACTCGTGTTCATCTTCCTACCCTAATACCAGGTCAAAGTCAATGGAAATAAATAATAAGTGCGTGAGCCTCAGCTGATCACTTAAGTATGTATCTTGTGTTAATTAAGGGCAAATTACACTCATACCTATGAGGTTTGGTAATATTATAGGGAGGATATATAGATGTCTCATTTCTCCTTTAAAATGCCTATTTATTGATAAACTAATTGTCGAAATTAAAATGATGATTTTTTATTTTTTGTTTTGCGAGTTTTATCATTAAAATTATAATGATTAATTTATTAATAAATGATTAAAAAAAAATTACATGACTTGATGGTGTCAAAATGGGATGATCTATTCCCTATTATATATATTATCGGGTTTTATATTTTTCATTTAACATGAGAATTCAAACTTTCCTACACATCCTTCGATTTCCGTGCTGATATGGGTCCTACATCTAATTTTTTCTAATATATGGGTCTCACTTATTTTTTATCTCCACAACATAAGATTTCAATCATCATTTAACATGAGAAATATAAAACTCTATATTATCCCTCGTATTACATGAGTCTGTCTTAATATATACAATAGGAATCAGTGGCTAGTTACCCCTCTAGCTAGATAATAGGTAAAAGAATATATATTGCGTGCCACAGACGAATATTATAAGAGGACTTTTGAATTAAAGTGTCTAAAATGTGGGGGTGGTAATTTGGATTAAGTTTAGTCCGACACGACATTCATTTAATATGAACACGAATACATATTTAATATGAATAAAATACAAATAATTGTTAACTTAAATTTTTGAAAAACAAAATCATTCAAATAATCTTAAATTAATAAATAAAAATAAGATAAGTGAAATAAAAATATAATTATTTAATTTAAATAGATTAAGAAAATCCATATCACGTTTCGATCTTATTAAAATGTTGTATTAAAAATTATCACTCCTTTTAAAATGCCCGTCAAATAAGAGTCAAGTAGCTTGTTTCCTTGATTACTTTCGCTCCCCAGTTTTCCTTCGTTGACCTAGATTGGTGTGGAGCTGCCATATTGGGAGGACAATTAAAAGGCATGTGACGTGTGGAAGACGTAAAAAATAACGGAACACGTAAGGTTGGTAAAACAGGTTTGGTTTGGTGGGCCGACTTATTCCGTCCTTCGAATGAGATAGGATGGGCTGAGTTTTATAACATATTCTCAAAATCAAACTGAGGAAGACGGCTCGTTTATTTTTTATCGGATTGATGACCGAAAAAGGTGGGATGGATTAGTGTAAAATAAATTTGACCCGACAAAATGCATTGAATTTTTTCAGCCACTCTAAAAAATGGGATAAGGTGGGCTAACTTATTTTTTGACAAATTAATGATGAGCGGAGATACCTCTTTGCCACCTCTAGAGGCAAGGTCAAAAAAACTCAAATCAATAAACACTCTTAGTTGAAATGAAATTAAAGCCTATCCTAATCTATAAAAAAATATTTATCGTTATCAAACAAATGAAATAATTGCATTTTTTATACTCCACGATATATATATGGTAGGATATTCTTGCACCGGGATAAGAGTTAGAAGTCTTGCACTCAATCTTGACCATTGATCCACTTGTATCCATTGGCTCATATTACTAAAAAATTAGAGCTCTTAGATATAAATGACATCAACGGACAAGAATAAGAGTGTAACTTACACCGGTATAAGTTGATCTTATCCCTATATATATATATATATATATATATATATATATATATATATATATATATATATATATATATATATATATACCTTAAATTTTAATATATTTTGTCTGTATTCTATAAATATTGTTAAACGGTGTAACACTGTTGGTGATTTCTTTTTTTGGTAAATATTCGTGATTTCAGCGGCGGAGAGTCAGAAAAATCGGAAAAATGGGGCCAAAAATCAATTAACCATGAAGAAAACCAGGGCTAAAATTAGCAATTATAGAGAAAGCCAACCAATTAAAATTATTAAAGATTAAAAAAAACTTCTGATTTAAAAAACAAATCAGGGTCAAGGCTGGAGCTAAGGTGGCTCCGTCAGTGCTACAAGTAAATATCCTCTGTCCTTGCCTGCAACTGTTAAATAATCGCAAGAAATCGTAATCAAAATATTGAAATAACAGATATACAAAAAAAAAAAAATTATTGAAATAACAACTTTACAAAAAAAAATTGTGTAATAAATCAATCAGCAACTTTTAATCTAGAAGCCCTAACACATAACCAAAAATTAAAAACAGTTTTATGAATAAGAAAACAACAACTATTTTCCCAAATAATTAATGAAAAAGAAAGATGTAATACTAACTGGATTATTATTTTCTTTTGATTATTAGGAATGGGTAATATATATATATATATATATATATATATATATATATATATATATATATATATAGAAGGGTTATATTTATAAATTCTTTATTTACAAATTATTATAAATTACAATATGTTCTTCCGAGAGAATACTAATAATGTTCACGTGTGTATCGTTGTCCACAGAATCCTACTAAACAACAAAAGTTTATCTTTCAAAATTAATAATTTCAACCCAAGGAAAAGAGTGCTTTAAGGAGCACGAAACTGCAACCACCTGTTTAATTAGCACTGTATGTTTAGCTGGCAAGCTTTTGATTGTAGTCAAGTCATATAGCGTTTACTCTGACCTTAAATCAAATTTAGTGGGTGCATTACACGGCCCAAGACTCTGTTTACTTTGAAATTTGTTTCCGTGTAGGATTTTTCCTAATCAAATAGGGACAAGGAATGAAACCTAGAAATAAATGTTCCTCTCACTATTTCTTGGGTTTTGCTTGTGGACAAAGTGTTTGTGGGGGATCAGATTCAGAGTTGTCTCAGATCTCAGATGACCACAAATAAAATAAAAATATTTTCTAGATATATTGGACATTCGTTTTGTTGTCGAATAATAATTGTAATTTGGGAGTCAAACTGGTGCTCCCATTTATTAAAAAGTAAAAAATAGAATTTAAAGAGAAATACATAAAAAGATAAAAGGAAAAAAAGTTCTTTTTTAATTAAAGGGAGCATTGAATTAAGTGATCTTTTGCATTGTGAGTCTGGAAGGGGATAGAGAGTTTATACACTATATTCTATATGGACTATATTCTATATGAATTTGGATGTCTTATGTGTAAAAAAAAATTCTCCCTCTTATTTTATTATCAATGAATAATTGTAATAAAATAATATCATCATATGATTAATTTTTCGAATAAGGTTGTTTCATGATTCGCGGCTGTATTATTTTGGTTTTGATATGCCCATAATGTTTTTTCTGGCGAGGAGTGTTTAGTTCCGCAGTTTATCCCTGTTGTAGATTCTTTTTGAGGAATTTATTAATATTATTTTAAGGATCAAAGGTTTTGAATGGCTTATTTTTTTTATAGAAAATCCACGAAATTTGGAACAAGAAATAAAAAAATATTAATGAGTTTTCCTAGAAGAATAAGTGAATCTCATTAAAAAATTGAAAAAATATATAAAAGAATCCCACGGGGCGAATTCGAAGAACTAAACACCCTATAGCGAAAAACAACTTTTCGGACGCGCCATCCTTGTAAAATACACATGGCAATACCTCCGAATAATCAAATAGCCCACATAATAGATGTGTTTTAATTTGCTTTGTGTTAGAAAATACCTGTGACTCTGTGAGCGCGGATTATAATAGCTAATAGAAAAAACAATTATTTAAAAGGGGTAAGAAAAAAAAAATATCGGTAACCAATAAAAAAAAATTATTGATTAAGTTAGAAGTTAACACTGTTAGTATTTAAATAGATAGAAGGAAAAAAGAATTAAAATCATATTTTAGAAACTAAATTAATAAAATATATTATTTTAGAATTTGGCTCTTATAAATATGGCGTTTTTTAAAGAAAACAATGTATCATAAAAAATTTATAAATAAATTTTAACAATGTCATAATTTATTATATATATAATTTTAAATATTACTTTTTCCATTTAACTGTCAGAAATCTTCATCTTTTCTTCAATTAAAGTGAAATTATAAATTATAATGCTTAATTAAATATGAAAAACAATTCGGCTTCTTTATTTGATTTTTTTGTTCTATTCAAATGGGGACTAGAATCAGCTTCTTCTATTTTTCTTTTCTTTTTTCTTTTTCATTTCTCATTAAACGCGTATTAATATGACCAGCGATCAATAGGCACCCACTCAACGTGGGATTGGGAAAAGAGCAACCAGTTCTCCCTCACCAACCCATAACATACTAAAATTGTTCCAGAAGGTAAATTTTTAAAATTGTTCTAGAAGTAAACTTTTCGACTTTGTTATTCAACTGATACAATTATAGTTTAATATTATCGATTCCATATAGCCTTAAATTTATGTGTTAGAACATGCAAGCTATTAAAAATTGTGAACTCAACCACAACATTATTACAATTTTCAAAATTTTTATTATTTTTTACTAGAGTCGTACACATCAGACATAGTTTAATTAAATATAAAGTTTATTTTTGAAATTAGATTTATTAAATTATTGACTTGGCATATGATCAGACCAAATACGATGTGGACTGTCCGATACGTATTAAGCTCAATCACACATGGTTGATACTCCTTTAGTGGATATTGGCCTGGGCCAGGTACTGTTGTTAGAGCGAGGTTTGAGCCCTTTGTCCTTCACGATGCACCAAATGGGGGTACCTGCGAAGACACTTCAATGCTTAAGTCAGTATCAGAGGCAGGTGTATTATGTTGTGGAAGTAAGTGATGATCGTACCTTGGTGGTATATTGTGTGTTTATATAATAGTTGTAATGCCGCCTTTGTTAAGGTGGCTTGGCCTTTGAGTGGCCAGCCTTGGGCTGCAGGACAGTCTCGAGACCTGGGTAGTCTTATCTTCCTTAGTGTCTAATAGTAGAGTGGCGGCAAGCTGGAGCTGTCCATTGTTCACTGGAGTTAAAACACAGCGGGATTTCCGTGGGCCTTAAGTCTACTTCCAATAGAAGGTTTCGTACGCGATGTGAGAATTGTGTGCCGCAATGAGGGCATTGCGTCTTGTGTGCCGCGATGAGGGCATCGCGCCTTATGAGCCGAGATAAGGGCATCGCGCCTTGTGAGCCGCGATACGGGCATCACGTCCGAACTCGTTCCTTATGCTTTGTTCTGGGCCTTTATTGGGCTTGGACTTTCATGTATTGTTGGGCCATGATTGGGCCTATATTTTATCCGGATCAGCAGGTAAACTGTTTCTTTAGTACATAGAGGTAAACTTTTTATATTAGCTAAATAAAGTTATAACCATGATAAATTACTATTATGTATTAAGTGATTTATTTTTTTATATTATTCGAAGTCTGAAATTCTAACATATATATATATATATATACTCAACTAATTTAATTTTGAATTTGAGTTTTTTCATCCTTTTCAAACTCATTATTCTTTAAATAAATCAAATCCTGAAATTTAACTAGGTCGCTACAAGACTAACAACTCTTAGGTAGTGATTTGAGATTTTTGTATGATACTCCTATCTTTATTAATTAGAAGACGAAATGTCTATATCATATAATTAATACTTCTCTCTATGTACAACAATTTCTCTTATATGTTAGTCCCCATAATTGCTACTTTACTCACATGCAAAAATTATTCAATGCCACCTCAAAACATTCTAAAATATATCATAATCATTTTATACAATTTTCGACAGTCTTAGTGGATGGCTCCAGCTAGCAGAGTCATTGCCAAGGGTAATAGGGCTGTAAAGCAGAAGTCCTAGCTCATTGAGGAATCACTCCTCTTTAAACCATCTTATAGTTTAACAATAACTCACCTCAAAATCGCTGTTTATTGTCTTAAGTTGTGTCCAGAGACATTAGTAACTTTAAGTAACGACTCCCATACTGTGTCTCCTTTTCTCTGTCTTTGTGTTGTATTAACTGTTATTACATGTTGTCACTTGTCGCACTTGAATTGAACGATGCACGTGCAATCTAGTTGCATCAAATGCTCATGGAAATTGTTGAAATATATAAAAATCATTAATATAGTCTTACCTAATAGCTTAAATTTTTGGGTTCAATTGGTTCTTTACATGGTATCAGAGCCTCGTGTGTCGGGTTCGAATCTCACCACCCCATTTTCTTTGTAGTGGAATTTCTTTCTTTGCACATGTAGGTGGGGCTTGTATGTTATCCACCCTTCAAGGCTAGCGGGCTCTCGTATGAGGGAGCGTGTTGAAATATATAAAAACCATTAATGTAATCTCACCCAATAACTTAAGTTTTTGGGTTGAATTGGTTCTTTACAGAAATCGTCCTCAATAATTATGATCCTACATAAAATAATATTGTCGATGGTTTTCATCTCTGTCAATTTTATCTATAATATCAAATTAAGATGGATTGTATACCTTCTTAACCTACTATGATGTTAAATGTCAATGTTCTCGATCGTCACTCAAAGTGATGACAAACATTTTGCATAATTTGTGATACGAGTCACGACTTTAAGGTGTAGATTATTTATGTGTGAGACATTATTAATCAAAATAATATAAAAAATAAATTCATCTCTGTCTAACAAACCAACAACTTCATAAAATTAACATTAAAGAAATTAAAGCAAATATTTCAGTCATACTTGATGTCCAAAATTTTATATTTTAAAAACTTATTATAAAATTATGGTTAAGACTCATGCATGACTTTCTATAATTTACACTATTTTTCAAAATAAATTTGTAATTTTACTAAATCGGTAATATCGTAATGTAAATGCACCAATTGAGTAAAAATGACTTCAGTTATTAAATTAATCAAATCGATGTTTTGATGTGCTTGTCTTTTTATTGATGTCTTTTGGAATGACAGATATAATGTTTGATTCTTTTGTAGTTGAGCAAAAATAATTTCAATTTTTTGTGTCAATATGTTCTGTCCGCTTAATTTAAGTTTGGCGGTGTGAATTATTTGAGGCTTTAATATTTCTACGATGAACGTAGATAAGTTATCTCTATTCACTCTGAAAATGATGTTATTTTGTAAGTGAATGATTAAAAATTATAATAATAAAAACTACCATAACTCTAAAACAAATTAAAATTATAAAAATATCTTAATTTCCGTCGTAAAACACTGTCGTTTTGAGTTCAATGCAATAACTTAACTACATTCATTACACAAAAAATGAACTCATCATTTAAACACACTTAGCTTCAATTGTTGGTGATGATACACAAAGGATCTGGATCCTCTAATATGAAAATTCTCATGATCATGTAATGTGGAGAATCATAATCATACAAAGGTAAATCAATGATAAAAAAGGAGGAGAGAAAAAAAATATTAAAATAGATAGTTACGAAATCATAACCGTTAATTTACCTTTGTATGAGTGTGATCTTTCCATATGACCATATCATATTTTTTTGGCACATTAGAGCATCCATTTCCATCCACCAAACTTTAAAACTAGCTACATGGCGTTAGACTACGTCCTAAGTGCCTTTTCGGAAATTAAACTCGTGACCTTGGCTCTAAGCCTCTAATAGCGCTTACCAATAGGCAAAAACAACAATTGTTTTTTGTTACAACAAATTATTTTGACTAGTGATAAGTTCTCCATCCAATAATTTTAGTCTATTCAAGCTTCAAAAACAATTTATTTTATAAAGTTATAATAGTTTTGTAACCAACTTGTAATTAGTTTCACTAATAATAAACTTGGATGTGGTGTTATAACTTCAATTTTGTTTTTTCATTATTGAATATTACTTCATTTTTCTCTGAGGGTGGGCGTCATATTAGTCGAACTTAAATCATTTAAGCGACTTATTAGCAAATTAATAACTCTATTCTCATATTATAAGTCAGTAGTTCGTATAAATTTAGAAAAATAAAATGAAAATTAACGGCTGATCGTCACATTGGCTTTATATAAGCTTCTTCCTTGTGGATTTCTAACCATGAGATCAGAGAGAAACTTTGTCTGAAAAAAAAATATCTACAATATCTCTCCTCAAACAAAAATAATTTAGAGAGTAATTAAAAATAAAATAAAAATGGTTTAACATCTCTTATATTGTAGGACATAAAATTATCTTATATATACACATAAACGTATGTAGGACTCATGTTTTTTTTTTCTCTCTTTTCTTTTTACATGGGTCCTCATGAGCCCCACATATTCTTATCTCCTACAACATGAGAAATATCAAGTCCATAAAACTGTTCAAAATCGACACACACAAATCAAAAAAAGAAAAGAGAAAATAAGAGAGAAATTAACACAATGATTTACCCTGATTCACCCAACGTAGGTTACGTCTAGCTTGTTTGTCTATGTTATATTTACCTCACTGTCATCCGTTACAAGTCACTCGGTTTGTAAAGGAATATAAATAGGATTTAGAAAACCCTAGCAACATCTATTCATAAGCTCAAGTCCAAACTACTATGAAAAATAAAATTACAATAAGTCAGAGGCTCACAACAGTACTAGGCCTCTACGGGCCCGAGGGCGCTACCCCCTGCATCTCGACGTAGCGACTCCCCTAGTTGTCTTTCTGCTGACCCCCACCCCCATGAGAAATATGAGTGATATCCAACAAAAACAAATATCTATTTTTCTTTATGCAAAAATTCACTTTATATAAGAATGAAGATGGCAAGCATTCAAAATCCTAATTCCTTACACACAGAAGTTTTATTACCTTATGATATACATATTGTCTACAATTAATCAACTCTCCTGTAAACTCAGGTGTTAGGTCAAGTTTACATGGTTCTATATTTCATTGCAAAGGATACTCAAACCAGTTTGGTTCCAAATTTCCTCCCTTCCCTTCTTTGCTTATAAATTTTCAAGTGACAGCAGTAAGAGATATAATAAAATGAAGTGAAACAGTGGTAAAAATGTTCCATCATAACTGAAAGGTCATGGATCCATATTCAGTAAACAATCTTTTTACAATTATGCGAGATGGTTTTTATACATAGGTCTTCCTCTAACATAACAGTTTAAGCATTTCAGAGAATTAATTGCTTAACATCGTTCATTCATACTCTCCACTCGCTTCATTCCAATTTTCTTGTAGTAATAACAAGAACATCCTCTAACCACCAACCATGGTAACCCAATTCTTCATCTTCTTCTTTCTCTTCTCCTGCTATGTTGTCACCTCTGTCTCCATAGAAGACACAGGTTTCGTGCGTTCACTAGACCACAAGTTTCTAGGCATGCAGAAGAAAGAAAAGATCACCCACTTCAGATTCTACTGGCAAGACATAGTAAGTGGAAGCAACGCAACCTCAGTTACAATTATTCCATCACTCCCTAAATATAACTCAACCACTATCTTCGGTTTGGTTGGAATCATCGACAACGCTTTGACCTTAGGACCAGAACTGAGTTCAAAGCTTGTGGGAAGAGCTGAAGGGTTCTATGCATCTACATCAAAAACTGAGTTCGATCTTCTTATGGTTATGAACTTCGTCTTATTCGAAGGAAAGTACAATGGAAGCAGCATCACCATCTTGGGGAGGAACGTTGCTTACAACATGGTTAGGGAGTTGCCTGTGATTGGTGGCAGTGGGGTTTTTCGTTTTGCTAAGGGCTATGCAGAAGCTAGGACTCACTTTTTTGATCCCAAATCAAGGGATTCTACAATTGAGTACAACGTTTATATTTCCCATTAATGATGATTTATATTATAGGATATAAGTTTTCGCTTCACAATGACAATCTATGTTTCTTAATTTCCTCTTTTTAGATTATATAGTAGCACTCCATAATGGATTTTCATGTAATATGTAATTGTAAAATGCTCTAAGATAAAATATTTATATCCTCTTACATTACCTTATGTCCTTATGTCACATGCTTTAAGATAAAATGCAGTGGGTTTGACCTCATGAACCCACCCCTGTTTATTTGTGGTTGGTATGATAATTTGAATAATAATTCATCCTACTAACTCCACTGCCTGCAATTGAAAAATGGAAAATGTTTCGTTTATACCTTAAATGTTATAGTTTGAATAAAAATCTATGCTAGTCTCTCCACTTCATGCAATTGAAAATAGGAAGATGTTCCATTCAAGCTTACAATATTTCATCCCTTCCTACACCTTTCATTTAAGCTTTAAATTAATGTTAAGACATAGATCAAGTACCGTAACAAATTGATTTTTCTACCACCACTAAATAGTAAATTCTATATTGAAATATATAAAATCATTAATGTAGCCTCATCCAACACCTTAATTTTTGAATTGAATTGGTTCTTTATGTCTTAAGTTTTTTATTTATTAGTGACAAAAAAGAGCAGAATAGAGGTTTGCAAGCTGAGCAAAGTCATCTAAGGCCATATGACTTAGAGAACTTATAATAATGGATCTAATGATGCAATAATGTTTAAAGAGCTAGTCTTCTCATATGGAATAACAACTATCAAGTTGAAATCATATAAACTCGAGAAATCAACCCAAGAAGGATAGGAGCTTAACAAAATTGGAGTTGAGTAGAGTCACATGGAAACTAGCTACTCAATGTTTATGGGACAAATTCGAAGAAGAAGAAGAAAACAAAAACAAAATAACAGATATAGTAACGGCCAATAAGCATCCAGTGTGCAACAGAAGATTCAAAAGAACAAAACTTGAAAAATTAAGTCATAAGGTTTGAAGAGCTAATCAGCTAAACTTGTACCCTACTCAAGTCTTCATCTTGCTACCTTTAAGATATATCTTAGCAAAAAAATAAAAACAGATGTTTCTCTTACTCTGTAACTTGCGTATAAACAATACATGAGTGATTTTGAAAAATACCCAATGCAAAAAACTTAACAATTATCTTAGATCAGGTTAATGAGCTACCAGGTTGTGCTAGTCACTTGTGAGTTTTTTGTTTATCTAGGAGCGCTTGGATTCAAGGACTACTTGTTGAATAAACAAATATGGTTTTAACTTGAAAAGTCTAGCGTGGAAAAAAAATTGCTCGATTCTAGCTTAGAGAAACTCGGGTGGCTCAACACTACTTGTACAAAGAATACTCAGAATATTCTCGATGTATCAGCAGCACATGTTAGAGGGGAAGTAGTATAAATTGTGGTGTTGAACTCTTTTTATCCTTCACTTTTTGGGTTTTATTAATATGAGATTAAAGGAATTAAGTTATTTCATGTCAAATAGACAAAGTTGTGGGGTCCATCACTTGAAAAATAAAAATAAGAAAAGTGGCACAGTTATCGAGGATGTGTAGGAGAGAAATTTATCACATGTAGTATAAGAGTAGTTTTTCTCTCACTTTTTATATGGGTTTAGTTTTTAATTTTATCTCCTATACACATTTAAAAATGTCTCATACCCATTTTTTATGTAAAGAATCAAATTAACCCAAAAACTTAAGTTATTGGGTAATTAATGTATTTTTAATGATTTATATTATTCTCTAACATTTTATTTTTCTATCTTTCTATCTTTTCTTTCATATGGTCCTATATGAGTACCACACTCTTTTATAAGTGTATAGGAGATAAAATTATCTCATATTAATCCCTTTTTATATAGGGTATTATTAATCTCCTTCCACATAAGATAGTTATCTTATGTGGTAGAGAGAAAATGAGTGGGTCCCACCATTACATAAAAAAAGAAAAAGGTGGGGTGCGAAAATTGAAGTGAGAGAAAATGAGATAAGTTACCTCATGTGAAAGGAAAGTAATATTTCCCTTTTATATATGAGGAAGGATATTCTTACTACCAAAATCTTCTACTACCAACTTACTATCTATCTAATCACCATTGAATCAAAGAGAAAGAATATTAAAAAGTTTTTGAAAAAAGAAAAAATATTGATCCAATGGTGATTAGATAGGTAGTGAGTTGGTAGTAAAAGATTTTGGTAGTAAGAATATCTCTCATCTTTATATATACCATATTTTGATACTATTTCATTTCTATTCAGCCCTCTTTTGAAAGAGATTATCAAAGTTTTTAAGAGGATCAACTAGTGAAACTATATATTTGTATTAGTAAACTATGTATCAAAGTGTTTTATTTTTAGGAAAAATGTGTCTCATTCTAAATAACGTAAAGTTGTATCATTTTAAGTGAAAAAAAACTAAATCATGAGAATAAAAGATTGGACAAATAAAATACAAATAAATATGTGATCTCATCTCTTTATAAAAATAAAATGACACAACTTATGTGAACAAACATTTATCCTATGTAGCACGGACACCGACACGGGACACCTGACACGATATGACACGACACTCCGACACGTTAATTCTAAAAAATGTTGGATTTCGACACGTTAGGACACGTTTTGATATTAAATAATATTTTTAATTTATGTAGTGTATATTATATTTAATATTCAGTAATTTAACAAAAAAATGAATCTAAACTTATAATATTCATATATTTTGGAAAGAAACATAAGATATCTCAAATATTTATATTAAATTCAATAAAATGGTAATCGCAATCCAATGAATATAATAATTTGAACTAAAAACTCAATGCAACGCAACCTTTGAAACTTTTTTTGAATTTTTATAACGCATGTTGAAGTGTCGGGAGTGTCGGAGTGTCCGAGAGTGTCGGACACGACACGACAAGATTTTTGAAGTGTCGATGCTTCATAGCATTTATCCCTTTATTTTTTGAATAAAAGGAAAAAAGAATTATCCTTTAAAAAGATACAAGCTTGTGTCCTTTTAAATAATTTACATAAAGTATAATCGGTCAAACTTTATGTAAATGTGAAAAATTGGTTTTTTTTTCTCTTTTTCTTTTTCCAATCACATCAGTGGAATGTAAAGTAAAAATAAAAATTCCAGATTTTTAGAAAATATGACCATTGAAACTTTTTCTAAGTCACTAAAAAATTACACCTTACATTCTTTAAAAATCACACACGGAACCCTTGAACAAATTGGGAAGCCACGTTTACCAATACCATGATGACTTTTCAAATAGGTTTGTGCCAAGAAATCCTCTTAAAAATATCTAGAGGCTTTATTGGGAGTGTATTCATTTTAGCGCGGTATGAAATCATGAAACGCATGAGGGCCATATATTGCAATGACTTATTGACTTTATTGAACCTTATTCGTGTCGGTTTCTAATAGAGAAAGAAAAAGTGGTCACCACTTCAAGTTCCATGAAATGATGCTTCCAACAACCAAACCCACTCACTCATTTGTCCCCTAATCTTCTCTTTTTAATGCTCCTCCTTATAAAGCCCTTAACATTGGGTTCTACTTTTCATTCTCTTCACACCCTTTCTCTTCATTCTAGTTTTGTTAAGAGTCACTACAGAACCTTAAAACACCACACCAAGTCACCAACCATGTCAACTAACAATTCCCTCATCACCTTCTTCTTCTTCTTCCTTTTCCTCTCTTGCCATGCCTTCACTTCTGTCACTGCAGAAGATGACACTGATTTTGTTCGTCCAATAGACCGCAAGTTGTTAGGCCTAAAGAGGAAAGAAAAGGTGAGCCATTTCAAGTTTTATTGGCATGATATATTGAGTGGACGCAACCCCACTTCAGTTTCTGTTGTTGCACCACCTTTGAAGATGAACACAACCACTGCTTTTGGTTTGGTCAACATGATTGATAACCCTTTGACCATGGGACCTGATATGAGTTCCAAGCTTGTGGGGAAGGCTCAGGGGTTCTATGCTTCTGCATCTCAGAGTGAGATTGATCTGTTAATGGCTATGAACTTTGCTTTCATTGATGGGAAGTACAATGGGAGTACCATCACTATCATGGGGAGGAACCCCGTTTTCAATAAGGTTAGGGAGATGCCTGTGGTTGGTGGTAGTGGACTTTTCAGGTTTGCTAGGGGCTATGGAGAAGCTAGAACTCATTGGTTTGATCTTAAATCTGGGGATGCTGTTGTTGAGTACAATGTTTATGTTATGCATTATTGATGATTTGTGTTTTGGGGTATACTTTTTGCTTTTACTTTGGGAATTGTCACTCTTTCTGTTTATTTTTATTTATTTTTTTCTGTTTTTGAGGTCTTGTGAGAGGTGGGGTTTGTGTTCATGAACCCACCTTTTGTCCCCTGACTCCTCCTTTTTAATTATGATGTATTTGTTGTTGGTGTTATAATTAGAATAATAATTTATGTTCCTCTCTCCACTGCTGGCAATTGAAAAATAGTCCCACTGCAAAAAGATTTGGCCAATTCAATTCATATGTTCAATTGTGGTGTCTTGAATTGATTTGAGTGGGAGCAAATGTTTCTGGAATAGAGATTAACAGTCCAAAAAGGAAAAAAAAAAATATTTTTGGTCAAGTAATTATACAATTTCCTTCATGTTTTCTTCTGATTTGATTTATCTTTTGAAAGCTAAGAAGGGTACATTATGGTTCTAATGAAAAGAAAGTTCATTTAACTGCTCTTGTGATCAGATTTATCTTTAGAAAACTAAGAATATTAATACTGTGGTGGTTTGTTGTATCAAAAATAAGTTTTAGTTCCTATCTTTACCAATTATACCATAGCTTAGCCTTAAGTGACAGCTTGTGATTGTTGTTAGGGTGTCTCAAATCATTATTAGACTCAGAATTAAAAATTGTTGTTGTTTACTTTTCACATCAATTGAGTCTCAATTCACTTAGTACAAAGAGATGAAATGAAAGAGACACAGAAAGGGAAGTCTTACCAGAAGTTTACCATATTGTATTAATAGCTAATGTGCTATACTTCTACAACTACGTGGATATGAAACACCCATATTCTTTAAAAAAGTTTCCAATGTATTGGATACGTGTATCAGTAACGTATCGAAAACAAAAACATATTGTATCATATCGGCATATTGACATCCCATACTGGAACGTATCAAAAATGTCGTATTGGAATCGGTGCTTCATAGCTAGGTGGGATATCTGTAAGTGTAAGGCATCCCTTCACAACTTTTCTTTCCCCAATTGACACAATATCTTGAGAATAGCAATACGATGGTTCTAGTAAGTGTCAC
>JAVKPL010010301.1:2500-20000 GCA_032173675.1 Gastrolobium villosum | reverse complement strand
ACATTTCCTTACCCTAGGTTAATGGGAAGATAACCGAGACGAAGGGAAATACATACGGTAACCAAATATGTGCAATAGGATGATCAAGTCATAATCTGACTAGTTCTGGGGCAACAAAGCATTGCTAGTGCTCTGTGTTGTCATTAATTGGGTTATGGGCTTGTTGGGCCCAAGCCCAGTTATGTCAGTAGCTAAGTTGGACCTAATGGGTCACACACTAACACCTTTTAGTTATGATGGACTAGCTTTAAAGGTATTGAGCCTAATAATGTTATTAGCCCAAGAAGCTGTTTGGAAGCCCACCTAAATGGGTGGGTGGTGCATGGAGTTTAGTAATGGGCTTGGATAGTCCAAGCCATTACTAATTAATTTAATTAGTTAAATTAATAATCAAATATTTGAATTTCGAATTTTGAATTTGAAATTTGAATTTTGAAATTTGAATTTAGAATTTGAATTTCGAAATTCGAATTTTGAATTTGAAATTTGAAATTTGAAATTTGAATTTTAAAATTTGAATTTGAATTTGAATTTTGAAATTCGAATTTTGAATTTGAAATTTGAAATTTTGAATTTTGAATTTTGAATTTGAATGTTTGAACGTTTGAATTCAAGTGTTTTAATTCGAATTTGAATTGGTTTTGAAAAGTTGTTTAATAACAAAAGGATAAGACAGGATCTTATTGGAGCATATTCCTTGGATGAAGAAGCATCTTTGGAGGCTCTCCCTAGGCTGTTTGGTGCACCACTTTTAAGTGATAAAAGTGTTATCTTATCACTTAAAACAAACCTCCATTCAGATTTGGTGGTTGAGGGAATCAGTGGGTAAGTTGATTCAAATTTTGAATGCAACTGCTCAATGTATTTGGACCCTTTATAGGGCTGAATTATGCGCATGAAAACTATATACTATATGATAGTTTATGAATTTAAGTTTAAATTAATTTGAATTTAAATTCATGTGGATAAGATTGGAGGTTGTTGGCAAAGTTTGTTTTGCAACAGCTCCACCTTATCACACTGTTTCATGCATAACTTTCAAAGAAATTTGAAAGTTTGTTTTTCATTTTGAATGAATGAATTCCCTCCTCCTCTCCAAAGGTTGTGCATAAATAGACATGTTCCTCACCTCAGGTTTCATTGGAAAACCAAGCCAACTCTCCTCCTCTATGCACCATTCTGTAGGGTAGCTCAGTACACCTTTCCAAACAGGATACCTAGCCTCCACCCTCACCACTTGTGCGCATAGCAAGCCTCATTGTGGTGTTCATCTGGTGGCTTTCAAGAAAGAGTTCTTGCATCATAGACGAACGGTGGTGTGGATCACCATTAGAGGGTTTGAACCCTTCAAGCCTGACATCTCATCTCCCTGACTGATCAGGCCAAAACAAGGTAACATCATGCTGTCTTAAAGCATGAATCTATGAGTGCATGTATGTTCCGCAGTAAAATTTTTGTTTTACACCTTACATGCATCGGCCTTCAAAGGCCAGTTTACTTTCAAGTGGTATCAGAGCCCGGTTGCTTTACCATCGACGGGTGATGGTACCTTGTTTGTGAAAAGAGTCTTTCACGGTCAAAAATCTTTAAAGGGTTAAAGTTTAAATTCTGCATGTGGATTTTGAATCACAAATCCTTTAAAGTGTTAAAGTTTTTGTTTTTATGAACATGAAAATTTGATTCTGTGTTCATAAAACATTATGCATCATGGTTTAGTTTCTTTTCTTTATGAAAGTTCTAAAAGGAACACCCTTTTTGAAAGGGTAGATTCGGCCATGGAGGGTACTAAGAGTACCTTGAATGATTTCTTATTTTTCTCCATGAATTGTGTCATGTTTATATGCATGAAATTTTGTGAAAAATTTATCATATAGTTACCTATATGATTCGGCCATGTAGGGATATATGGCTACATGCATGGTTTAATTTTGTTTTCTTTAAGAAAGAATTAACAAAATTTGAATTGAAATTGTTTTTAAATTCGGCCAATGAGAAATTTAAGATTATGAATCTTGATGTTATTTTGATGTTTAAATGTTAAATGTCAAAATACATGTGAAAATGTTATGTGATAATATAATGTTTGTGTTTGCAAGTTTTGAACTTTTCAGGTACAAACAGGAAGGGGATGGTCATGGTGCCCGGATTTGAATTTTTTTGAATTTTAAATTTATGTGTAATCGCGCATTTTAATTTACAAGTATATTTGTAATTTAAATTTTGTAATTTTGTTCCTCCAAAGTGTTATGGAGTTTCTTTAATTATTTGTAATTAGAGAAATGGGCTAGTGGCGTATAGACGACAAGCGGCCGTTGCTTAAAGAAGCAAAAAGGACAAAAGCGCGAGCACCATGGCTATCTCAATATAAACTGTTTATATGTATGTATGATTAGAACGTCTAGTATGCATAAATTGGGCAAATCGCGTTTGTATGGTTATTATGTTTGTCCAATAACGACTAGTGTATACCGATAGATGTTTGACATAGGTAACGACTAGCATGATAACTTACAATATGCGTTTGATGGGACCTAATTAACCCCAAGATAAAAGGAACCCTTAAAAGGAATAAATAATTAAGCATATGATTATCTCCCACCACCAATGCTACTCAAAACTCTTCTACGTAGTGGTGCTCCACAACTCAGTTGGGACCCACTATTTCGTTGGGCTAGAGTAGTGTTTGAAGTGTAAGACACTTAGGGTGCTGGTTTAATGCTTAACTAAGACATAAGTTGCAGGCACAGCCGGGCTTATGTGCTTAGGGTAATGGTGCTAGGTTGGTTGCATGAGATGCACCACTAAGTGACAAAGAGTTGTCAACCTAATGTTAAGAGAGGGTATGAGATACTGTTGATAAAGATCAACCCTTTATTTAAATTAATCGTGCGGTCTCAGACGGAGGTTAAAATAAATAATCGCACTCTTAATCCCACTAAGGTAAAATCTAAAGTAGATTAACCCTAAGTCAAAAGGAAGGGTCATTGACTTAGATAAAATAGTGGGAGTGGCAAATTATTTCAAGTCTTTAATAATTTGCTTTTAACTACATAACCGTATATTAACTAAAACTATCTTTACATCCTTTTCAGCTTATAGTATGACTAATCCACTGTCACTGCGTTCAATACTCGATACGAATAAACTGACCGGTTCGAATTTTATGGACTGGTATCGGAACCTAAGAATAGTTCTAAGGGCCGAAAAGATTGCCTACGTTTTAGATGCTGTAATACCCGTAGCTCCACGGGAAGGGGAAGAAGGGTTTGCGGAATTTGATTTCGTAACCCATCAACAGCACTTGGATGACAATGTGATGGCAGTATGCATCATGTTGGCATCCATGTCGCCTGAACTGCAAAAGCAGCATGAGCATATGGATGCTCCCTCTATTATCGTACATCTCAAGGAGTTGTATGATATTAAAGGCAGGCATGAGAGGTATGAGGCCTCAAGAGAACTGTTCTCTTGTAGGATGACTGAGAGCATGTCTGTTGCCAGCCATGTTCTCAAGATGATCGGGCTGATTGAGAAGCTAGGAAACCTAGGCTTCATCATGGATGCCGAGCTAAGTAATGACTTAGTCCTCACCTCACTTCCACCTTCCTTCAGTCAATTCATCATGAATTACAATATGCATGGGATGCAAGTGAGCTTGCCTGAGTTGTTAAGCATGTTAACAACAGCTGAAGTGTCTATCAAGAAGGATAGGACACAGGCTCTTTTGATTGGTGGGCCTAGCAAGGCCAAGGGAAAGGGTAAGGAGCCTGCAAAAGGTGACCCCCTTAAGCCCAAAGGAAAATCCAAGAAGAAGAAGGGCAAGAAGAAGGGTAAGAAGGCACCTAAGGACAAGGGTGATGCTGAGTGCTTCCATTGTGGCAAGAAAGGCCACTGGAAGAGGAATTGTCCAGACTACCTGAACAATGTGAAGGACAAGAAGCATGGTGATGCTTCTGCCTCAGGTATTTTCATGATTGAGATAAATTATTCTTATGCTAATCCATCCTCATGGGTATTGGATACCGGATGTGGTTCTCATATCTGCAATATGTTGCAGGTACTTAGGAGCCCAAGGAGATTGGATAGAAACGAGGTGGATCTCCGCGTTGGTAATGGAGCAAGAGTTGCTGCTCATTCAGTTGGAGATGCTGACCTTATTTTGCCTACGGGCCTTTTATTGCATTTGAATAATTGTCTTTATGTTCCGCAAATTTCTAGAAACATTATTTCAATTTCTTGTTTAGAACAAGATGGATATACTTTCAGTATTAGGAATGGTACTTTTTCTATCATTTTGAATGATATGGTTTACGGTACTGCTTCTTTAATAAATGGATTGTATGTGTTGAAAATGGGAAATGAAGTGCTCAATATAGATGTGAAACGACCTAGGACGGATAATCAATCTTATCTTTGGCACTGTAGACTAGGGCACATAAATGAAACAAGATTGTCTAGGATGCATAGAGATGGATACCTGGACTCCATGGATTTGGAATCCTATGGACAGTGTGAATCTTGTCTAGCTGGGAAAATGATTCAACAAAAGCCCAAAGGGCTTGAGAGTCATAGGGCTAGTGAGTTATTAGAACTCATTCATACTGATGTATGTGGCCCAATGTCTATTGAGGCTAGAGGTGGATATTCTTATTTCATTACCTTTACAGATGACAAATCAAGATTTGGGTATATATACCTAATGAGATATAAATCTGAAGCTTTTGAAAAGTTCAAAGAGTTTAGGAATGAGGTGGAGAAACAGCGTGGCAAGATGATTAAGACATTACGATCAGATCGTGGTGGTGAATATTTGAGCCACGAGTTTCAGGGTTATCTGAGAGAAAATGGAATTCTCTCACAATTTACCGCTCCTTACACACCACACCAAAACGGTGTCTCCGAAAGGAGAAACAGGACCTTGTTAGACATGGTTAGGTCTATGATGAGTGAGACTCAACTTCCAAAATCATTTTGGGGATATGCCTTAGACACAGCGGCATACCTTCTAAATAGGGTACCGTCTAAATCTGTTCAGACCACACCATATGAGATATGGAGTGGTAAGAGACCCAACCTGAGTTACCTCAGGGTATGGGGATCGCCAGCTTATGTCAAAGCGTTGACATCAGACAAGCTTAGTGCTAAGAGTACTAAATGTCTATTTGTGGGGTATCCTAAAGGTACTAAGGGATACTACTTCTACTCCATGGAAGAACACAAAGTGTTTGTTTCAAAGAATGCTGAGTTCCTTGAGAAGGATTTGATCTCTCAAGGAGGCAGTGGGAGTAAGATTGATCTTGAAGAAGTGCAAGATCCACAAGAACAGATTGAGGAACCCGAGTCTGCTCCGCAGGCGACGTTCTCCAATGGAGAAGTAAACACACAACTCCGTAGACCTACGAGGGTCATCCATCCACCTGAAAGGTACGGGTTTGTGATTGAGAATCAGCAAACTGTTGAGGATGATGAACCAAGTAACTACGAGGAGGCGGTCAAAGATGTTGACTCCTCAAAATGGCTTGAAGCCATGGAATCTGAAATGGATTCGATGTATCAGAACAAGGTATGGACCTTGGTTCCTAAACCACAAGGAATAGTTCCTATTGGTAATAAATGGGTCTTTAAAAGAAAGACTGATGCAGATGGCAACGTTCAGACCTACAAAGCTAGGTTGGTGGCGAAAGGGTATCGTCAAAGACAAGGAGTTGACTATGATGAAACTTTTTCACCAGTTGCCATGATCAAATCTATTAGGATCATGCTTGCAATAGCAGCATACCACGACTATGAAATTTGGCAAATGGATGTCAAGACCGCCTTCTTGAATGGGTTCTTGAAGGAGGAAGTGTACATGACACAACCTGAAGGCTTTGAAAACAAAGATCAGGTGCATATGGTATGCAAACTACAAAGGTCAATATATGGGCTAAAGCAAGCATCAAGGAGTTGGAATATACGTTTTGATGAAGTCGTTAAGAGTAACGGTTTTATCAAGAACGAGGATGAACCTTGTGTTTACAGAAAGGTAAGTGGGAGTAATGTCGTCTTCCTAGTGCTTTATGTAGATGACATATTGCTAATAGGAAATGACATCCCCACATTAAAAATAACGAAAAAGTGGCTTTCAGAAAACTTTACCATGAAGGATTTGGGAGAGGCAGCCTTTATACTCGGTATAAAGATCTATAGAGATAGATCCAAGAGGCTGCTAGGTTTATCTCAATCCACGTACGTTGACAAGATGCTAAAGAGGTTTAGCATGGAAGGGTCGAAAAGGGGTTTTCTTCCTGTCAGTCATGGGGTACACCTATCAAGGGCTATGTGTCCTAAGTCACAGCCTGAGAAGGATCGCATGAGTGGAATTCCATACGCTTCGGCTATTGGATCCATCATGTATGCCATGATATGTACGAGACCAGATGTCTCATATGCTTTAAGCATTACGAGCAGATACCAGTCAGACCCTGGAGAGGGTCACTGGACGGCAGTCAAAACCATCCTTAAATACTTAAGAAGAACTAAGGATGCGTTTCTGGTCTATGGTGGGGTTAATGAGTTAACAGTGAAAGGGTTCACTGATGCCAGCTTTCAGAGTGACAAAGATGACTGCAAGTCACAGTCAGGATTCGTATTCACCTTAAATGGTGGGGCAGTGTCTTGGAAAAGTTCCAAGCAGGAGACAACAGCAGACTCAACGACAGAGGCTGAATACATAGCTGCTTCAGAAGCAGCTAAGGAGGCAGTGTGGATCAAGAAGTTCATAAATGAACTAAGGGTGGTTCCAAGCGTGGATGAGCCCATACAGTTGCTTTGCGACAACACTGGAGCCATCGCGCAGTCAAAGGAACCTAGGTCTCATCAAAGATCTAAACACGTGCTCCGAAGATATCATTTGATTAGAGAAATCATTGATAGGAATGATGTAAAAATGGATTATGTTCCCACAGACGATAACCTGGCCGATTCTCTGACAAAGGCTGTTTCTCAGAGAAAACATGATAGTCATTATGAGGCTTTGGGCATACGACTTAGGTCTGATTGGCTCTAGGCCAAGTGGGAGCTTGTAAGCATATGGGTGTCCTAGAGACAATCTTTTGATTAAATAAAGGACACTAGATGTAGAACTTTGTTTGTCGCAAATAAATGTAAGCACTATTTATTCAGTTTCATATTGTGTCTCGATATTACTGTTAATATTATATGAATGAAATGGATAAACCCCTTGGAATAGAACAGGTATCTCTTGAGTATCTGTGATGAGATCACGATCATGAGGATTCAAGGATATTGCATGTCTATTCCTAATTATATGTTCCTAGTCTAGAGACACTGAGTTTGGGGATCAGTGATCTCGAGTAAAGACTAGTACGACTTATCTACTTGAATATGGACA
Organism: Gastrolobium villosum; assembly: GCA_032173675.1. NCBI lineage: Eukaryota > Viridiplantae > Streptophyta > Magnoliopsida > Fabales > Fabaceae > Gastrolobium > Gastrolobium villosum. The sequence continues at coordinate 12,607 of JAVKPL010010301.1, read as the reverse complement.
CAAGGTAAAGACCTCATGAGCTGCAGATATGGAGATATCTTAGCTAAAGTCGTGGGTGGACCTATAAGAGTATAGCTCGCACTGAACAGACCCAAAAAGAGACTCTATGAGGAAATCTCACAGATAGTGTCATTAGAGTAATCTCTTTATGTTTGGGTGTGTCTTTCCTTAGATCAGAAGTTATTACCTAGACTGTGTTCTTGAAGGCATGTTTTGATTGTATACCTCGTCTGCCTGAAACATGGAGACTCATAGGTATACTGTTGGGCGTGTCCTTAAAGGGCACAGGGCTAGGGTAATAAGCTGAAGGAATTCGTCAAATCTCTGAGAGATTAGGTTATCTGTAAACCGGAGAAATCGGGATGACATTTACAGGGACTCGGGAATCTATGCATAGTAAAAGAGATCATGAGATGATCTGCCTTTAGAGTCAGTAAATTGAAGATTCCCTATTTCGAATAAAGCTTACCCTAAACCGCAGGGGTTGATACATTTCCTTACCCTAGGTTAATGGGAAGATAACCGAGACGAAGGGAAATACATACGGTAACCAAATATGTGCAATAGGATGATCAAGTCATAATCTGACTAGTTCTAGGGCAACAAAGCATTGCTAGTGCTCTGTGTTGTCATTAATTGGGTTGTGGGCTTGTTGGGCCCAAGCCCAGTTATGTCAGTAGCTAAGTTGGACCTAATGGGTCACACACTAACACCTTGTAGTTATGATGGACTAGCTTTAAAGGTATTGGGCCTAATAATGTTATTAGCCCAAGAAGCTGTTTGGAAGCCCACCTAAATGGGTGGGTGGTGCATGGAGTTTAGTAATGGGCTTGGATAGTCCAAGCCATTACTAATTAATTTAATTAGTTAAATTAATAATCAAATATTTGAATTTCGAATTTTGAATTTGAAATTTGAATTTTGAAATTTGAATTTAGAATTTGAATTTCGAAATTCGAATTTTGAATTTGAAATTTGAAATTTGAAATTTGAATTTTAAAATTTGAATTTGAATTTGAATTTTGAAATTCGAATTTTGAATTTGAAATTTGAAATTTTGAATTTTGAATTTTGAATTTGAATGTTTGAACGTTTGAATTCAAGTGTTTGAATTCGAATTTGAATTGGTTTTGAAAAGTTGTTTCATAACAAAAGGATAAGACAGGATCTTATTGGAGCATATTCCTTGGATGAAGAAGCATCTTTGGAGGCTCTCCCTAGGCTGTTTGGTGCACCACTTTTAAGTGATAAGAGTGTTATCTTATCACTTAAAACAAACCTCCATTCAGCTTTGGTGGTTGAGGGAATCAGTGGGTAAGTTGATTCAAATTTTGAATGCAACTGCTCAATATATTTGGACCCTTTATAGGGCTGAATTATGCGCATGAAAACTATATACTATATGATAGTTTATGAATTTAAGTTTAAATTAATTTGAATTTAAATTCATGTGGATAAGATTGGAGGTTGTTGGCAAAGTTTGTTTTGCAACAGCTCCACCTTATCACACTGTTTCATGCATAACTTTCAAAGAAATTTGAAAGTTTGTTTTTCATTTTGAATGAATGAATTCCCTCCTCCTCTCCAAAGGGTGTGCATAAATAGACATGTTCCTCACCTTAGGTTTCATTGGAAAACCAAGCCAACTCTCCTCCTCTATGCACCATTCTGTAGGGTAGCTCAGTACACCTTTCCAAACAGGATACCTAGTCTCCACCCTCACCACTTGTGCGCATAGCAAGCCTCATTGTGGTGTTCATCTGGTGGCTTTCAAGAAAGAGTTCTTGCATCATAGACGAACGGTGGTGTGGATCACCATTAGAGGGTTTGAACCCTTCAAGCCTGACATCTCATCTCCCTGACTGATCAGGCCAAAACAAGGTAACATCATGCTGTCTTAAAGCATGAATCTATGAGTGCATGTATGTTCCGCAGTAAAATTTTTGTTTTACACCTTACATGCATCGGCCTTCAAAGGCCAGTTTACTTTCAGTTTCGTTCAACTAGATACCTTTTTTCTGAGGAGGAAGACGTCCAAATTCGGACCTAGAAATTGAATTCCGGTATGATTTTTTGCATGCATGCTTGGAAAAACCATATCTTACTGTTCACAAAGTTTCATGATTTTTCCGAGTGGGATTAATTTATTATTAATTTTTCAAGAGGCGTAATTTGAGAAAATCTGAAAAAAAATGGAAAATCGTACCCAGGCATCGAATTTTGATCTGGTTTTTTGCAAGCATCCATGCTTAAACAGATCCCCCACCCCACCCCCCTCCCTCCAAGTTTCATCGGATTTCATGGAAGGATTGATTTCTAATGAATTTTTGGAGCGGATGATGCCTGCTCCCCCCATATGTAATAGGCTTATATGCATTTGCCAATTTTGCACAAGTAGACCACTTTTTTTGCGAGGAGGAAGAAGGCCCAATTTGTAGAGGGTGGCCATCCGATCAAGACTAACCAGAGAATCGTTACGCCCACCCTATTTTTGCCAAATTCCATCGTTTAGACCACTTTTTCGGGGCCTGAAATATTTTTTATCGATCCCTGAACAGGCGAAAATTGAGAAAATCCGAAAAAATGGAAAAGCATACCCCGGCATCGAATTTTGATCTGGTTTCTTTGCAGGCGTCCATACTTAAATATATCCAACATCCCATCCAAGTTTCATTGGATTTCGTGGAGAATTTCTTCATTGATCTGAATAACATAACTCCACACATAACAGCCTCATTACTTTATAACTGACTCATTAATCATTGATATGAATAACATAACTCCACACATAACAACCTCATTACTTTATAACTGACTCATTAATATCAATCAATGAATAACATAACTCCACACATGACAGCCTCATTACTCCACACATAACAGCCTCATTACTTTATAACTGACTCATTAATATCAATCAATGAATAACATAACTCCACACATAACAGCCTCATTACTTTATAACTAACTCATTAATATCATCCAAGTTTCATCCCGCATCGCAATCCTCTTCATTGATCTGAATAACATAACTCCACACGTAACAGCCTCATTACTTTATAACTGACTCATTAATCATTGATATGAATAACATAACTCCACACATAACAGCCTCATTACTTTATAACTAACTCATTAATATCATCCAAGTTTCATCCCGCATCGCAATCCTCTTCATTGATCTGAATAACATAACTCCACACGTAACAGCCTCATTACTTTATAACTGACTCATTAATCATTGATATGAATAACATAACTCCACACATAACAGCCTCATTACTTTATAACTAACTCATTAATATCATCCAAGTTTCATCCCGCATCGCAATCCTCTTCATTGATCTGAATAACATAACTCCACACGTAACAGCCTCATTACTTTATAACTGACTCATTAATCATTGATATGAATAACATAACTCCACACATAACAGCCTCATTACTTTATAACTAACTCATTAATATCATCCAAGTTTCATCCCGCATCGCAATCCTCTTCATTGATCTGAATAACATAACTCCACACGTAACAGCCTCATTACTTTATAACTGACTCATTAATCATTGATATGAATAACATAACTCCACACATAACAGCCTCATTACTTTATAACTAACTCATTAATATCATCCAAGTTTCATCCCGCATCGCAATCCTCTTCATTGATCTGAATAACATAACTCCACACGTAACAGCCTCATTACTTTATAACTGACTCATTAATCATTGATATGAATAACATAACTCCACACATAACAGCCTCATTACTTTATAACTAACTCATTAATATCATCCAAGTTTCATCCCGCATCGCAATCCTCTTCATTGATCTGAATAACATAACTCCACACGTAACAGCCTCATTACTTTATAACTGACTCATTAATCATTGATATGAATAACATAACTCCACACATAACAGCCTCATTACTTTATAACTAACTCATTAATATCATCCAAGTTTCATCCCGCATCGCAATCCTCTTCATTGATCTGAATAACTTAACTCCACACGTAACAGCCTCATTACTTTATAACTGACTCATTAATCATTGATATGAATAACATAACTCCACACATAACAGCCTCATTACTTTATAACTAACTCATTAATATCATCCAAGTTTCATCCCGCATCGCAATCCTCTTCATTGATCTGAATAACATAACTCCACACGTAACAGCCTCATTACTTTATAACTGACTCATTAATCATTGATATGAATAACATAACTCCACACATAACAGCCTCATTACTTTATAACTAACTCATTAATATCATCCAAGTTTCATCCCGCATCGCAATCCTCTTCATTGATCTGAATAACATAACTCCACACGTAACAGCCTCATTACTTTATAACTGACTCATTAATCATTGATATGAATAACATAACTCCACACATAACAGCCTCATTACTTTATAACTAACTCATTAATATCATCCAAGTTTCATCCCGCATCGCAATCCTCTTCATTGATCTGAATAACATAACTCCACACGTAACAGCCTCATTACTTTATAACTGACTCATTAATCATTGATATGAATAACATAACTCCACACATAACAGCCTCATTACTTTATAACTAACTCATTAATATCATCCAAGTTTCATCCCGCATCGCAATCCTCTTCATTGATCTGAATAACATAACTCCACACGTAACAGCCTCATTACTTTATAACTGACTCATTAATCATTGATATGAATAACATAACTCCACACATAACAGCCTCATTACTTTATAACTAACTCATTAATATCATCCAAGTTTCATCCCGCATCGCAATCCTCTTCATTGATCTGAATAACATAACTCCACACGTAACAGCCTCATTACTTTATAACTGACTCATTAATCATTGATATGAATAACATAACTCCACACATAACAGCCTCATTACTTTATAACTAACTCATTAATATCATCCAAGTTTCATCCCGCATCGCAATCCTCTTCATTGATCTGAATAACATAACTCCACACGTAACAGCCTCATTACTTTATAACTGACTCATTAATCATTGATATGAATAACATAACTCCACACATAACAGCCTCATTACTTTATAACTAACTCATTAATATCATCCAAGTTTCATCCCGCATCGCAATCCTCTTCATTGATCTGAATAACTTAACTCCACACGTAACAGCCTCATTACTTTATAACTGACTCATTAATCATTGATATGAATAACATAACTCCACACATAACAGCCTCATTACTTTATAACTAACTCATTAATATCATCCAAGTTTCATCCCGCATCGCAATCCTCTTCATTGATCTGAATAACATAACTCCACACGTAACAGCCTCATTACTTTATAACTGACTCATTAATCATTGATATGAATAACATAACTCCACACATAACAGCCTCATTACTTTATAACTAACTCATTAATATCATCCAAGTTTCATCCCGCATCGCAATCCTCTTCATTGATCTGAATAACATAACTCCACACGTAACAGCCTCATTACTTTATAACTGACTCATTAATCATTGATATGAATAACATAACTCCACACATAACAGCCTCATTACTTTATAACTAACTCATTAATATCATCCAAGTTTCATCCCGCATCGCAATCCTCTTCATTGATCTGAATAACATTACTCCACACGTAACAGCCTCATTACTTTATAACTGACTCATTAATCATTGATATGAATAACATAACTCCACACATAACAGCCTCATTACTTTATAACTAACTCATTAATATCATCCAAGTTTCATCCCGCATCGCAATCCTCTTCATTGATCTGAATAACATAACTCCACACGTAACAGCCTCATTACTTTATAACTGACTCATTAATCATTGATATGAATAACATAACTCCACACATAACAGCCTCATTACTTTATAACTAACTCATTAATATCATCCAAGTTTCATCCCGCATCGCAATCCTCTTCATTGATCTGAATAACATAACTCCACACGTAACAGCCTCATTACTTTATAACTGACTCATTAATCATTGATATGAATAACATAACTCCACACATAACAGCCTCATTACTTTATAACTAACTCATTAATATCATCCAAGTTTCATCCCGCATCGCAATCCTCTTCATTGATCTGAATAACTTAACTCCACACGTAACAGCCTCATTACTTTATAACTGACTCATTAATCATTGATATGAATAACATAACTCCACACATAACAGCCTCATTACTTTATAACTAACTCATTAATATCATCCAAGTTTCATCCCGCATCGCAATCCTCTTCATTGATCTGAATAACATAACTCCACACGTAACAGCCTCATTACTTTATAACTGACTCATTAATCATTGATATGAATAACATAACTCCACACATAACAGCCTCATTACTTTATAACTAACTCATTAATATCATCCAAGTTTCATCCCGCATCGCAATCCTCTTCATTGATCTGAATAACATAACTCCACACGTAACAGCCTCATTACTTTATAACTGACTCATTAATCATTGATATGAATAACATAACTCCACACATAACAGCCTCATTACTTTATAACTAACTCATTAATATCATCCAAGTTTCATCCCGCATCGCAATCCTCTTCATTGATCTGAATAACATAACTCCACACGTAACAGCCTCATTACTTTATAACTGACTCATTAATCATTGATATGAATAACATAACTCCACACATAACAGCCTCATTACTTTATAACTAACTCATTAATATCATCCAAGTTTCATCCCGCATCGCAATCCTCTTCATTGATCTGAATAACTAACTCCACACGTAACAGCCTCATTACTTTATAACTGACTCATTAATCATTGATATGAATAACATAACTCCACACATAACAGCCTCATTACTTTATAACTAACTCATTAATATCATCCAAGTTTCATCCCGCATCGCAATCCTCTTCATTGATCTGAATAACATAACTCCACACGTAACAGCCTCATTACTTTATAACTGACTCATTAATCATTGATATGAATAACATAACTCCACACATAACAGCCTCATTACTTTATAACTAACTCATTAATATCATCCAAGTTTCATCCCGCATCGCAATCCTCTTCATTGATCTGAATAACATAACTCCACACGTAACAGCCTCATTACTTTATAACTGACTCATTAATCATTGATATGAATAACATAACTCCACACATAACAGCCTCATTACTTTATAACTAACTCATTAATATCATCCAAGTTTCATCCCGCATCGCAATCCTCTTCATTGATCTGAATAACTTAACTCCACACGTAACAGCCTCATTACTTTATAACTGACTCATTAATCATTGATATGAATAACATAACTCCACACATAACAGCCTCATTACTTTATAACTAACTCATTAATATCATCCAAGTTTCATCCCGCATCGCAATCCTCTTCATTGATCTGAATAACATAACTCCACACGTAACAGCCTCATTACTTTATAACTGACTCATTAATCATTGATATGAATAACATAACTCCACACATAACAGCCTCATTACTTTATAACTAACTCATTAATATCATCCAAGTTTCATCCCGCATCGCAATCCTCTTCATTGATCTGAATAACATAACTCCACACGTAACAGCCTCATTACTTTATAACTGACTCATTAATCATTGATATGAATAACATAACTCCACACATAACAGCCTCATTACTTTATAACTAACTCATTAATATCATCCAAGTTTCATCCCGCATCGCAATCCTCTTCATTGATCTGAATAACTAAACTCCACACGTAACAGCCTCATTACTTTATAACTGACTCATTAATCATTGATATGAATAACATAACTCCACACATAACAGCCTCATTACTTTATAACTAACTCATTAATATCATCCAAGTTTCATCCCGCATCGCAATCCTCTTCATTGATCTGAATAACATAACTCCACACGTAACAGCCTCATTACTTTATAACTGACTCATTAATCATTGATATGAATAACATAACTCCACACATAACAGCCTCATTACTTTATAACTAACTCATTAATATCATCCAAGTTTCATCCCGCATCGCAATCCTCTTCATTGATCTGAATAACATAACTCCACACGTAACAGCCTCATTACTTTATAACTGACTCATTAATCATTGATATGAATAACATAACTCCACACATAACAGCCTCATTACTTTATAACTAACTCATTAATATCATCCAAGTTTCATCCCGCATCGCAATCCTCTTCATTGATCTGAATAACATAACTCCACACGTAACAGCCTCATTACTTTATAACTGACTCATTAATCATTGATATGAATAACATAACTCCACACATAACAGCCTCATTACTTTATAACTAACTCATTAATATCATCCAAGTTTCATCCCGCATCGCAATCCTCTTCATTGATCTGAATAACATAACTCCACACGTAACAGCCTCATTACTTTATAACTGACTCATTAATCATTGATATGAATAACATAACTCCACACATAACAGCCTCATTACTTTATAACTAACTCATTAATATCATCCAAGTTTCATCCCGCATCGCAATCCTCTTCATTGATCTGAATAACTCCACACGTAACAGCCTCATTACTTTATAACTAACTCATTAATATCATCCAAGACACGTAACAGCCTCATTACTTTATAACTGACTCATTAATCATTGATATGAATAACATAACTCCACACATAACAGCCTCATTACTTTATAACTAACTCATTAATATCATCCAAGTTTCATCCCGCATCGCAATCCTCTTCATTGATCTGAATAACATAACTCCACACGTAACAGCCTCATTACTTTATAACTGACTCATTAATCATTGATATGAATAACATAACTCCACACATAACAGCCTCATTACTTTATAACTAACTCATTAATATCATCCAAGTTTCATCCCGCATCGCAATCCTCTTCATTGATCTGAATAACATAACTCCACACGTAACAGCCTCATTACTTTATAACTGACTCATTAATCATTGATATGAATAACATAACTCCACACATAACAGCCTCATTACTTTATAACTAACTCATTAATATCATCCAAGTTTCATCCCGCATCGCAATCCTCTTCATTGATCTGAATAACTTAACTCCACACGTAACAGCCTCATTACTTTATAACTGACTCATTAATCATTGATATGAATAACATAACTCCACACATAACAGCCTCATTACTTTATAACTAACTCATTAATATCATCCAAGTTTCATCCCGCATCGCAATCCTCTTCATTGATCTGAATAACTTAACTCCACACGTAACAGCCTCATTACTTTATAACTGACTCATTAATCATTGATATGAATAACATAACTCCACACATAACAGCCTCATTACTTTATAACTAACTCATTAATATCATCCAAGTTTCATCCCGCATCGCAATCCTCTTCATTGATCTGAATAACATAACTCCACACGTAACAGCCTCATTACTTTATAACTGACTCATTAATCATTGATATGAATAACATAACTCCACACATAACAGCCTCATTACTTTATAACTAACTCATTAATATCATCCAAGTTTCATCCCGCATCGCAATCCTCTTCATTGATCTGAATAACTTAACTCCACACGTAACAGCCTCATTACTTTATAACTGACTCATTAATCATTGATATGAATAACATAACTCCACACATAACAGCCTCATTACTTTATAACTAACTCATTAATATCATCCAAGTTTCATCCCGCATCGCAATCCTCTTCATTGATCTGAATAACTTAACTCCACACGTAACAGCCTCATTACTTTATAACTGACTCATTAATCATTGATATGAATAACATAACTCCACACATAACAGCCTCATTACTTTATAACTAACTCATTAATATCATCCAAGTTTCATCCCGCATCGCAATCCTCTTCATTGATCTGAATAACATAACTCCACACGTAACAGCCTCATTACTTTATAACTGACTCATTAATCATTGATATGAATAACATAACTCCACACATAACAGCCTCATTACTTTATAACTAACTCATTAATATCATCCAAGTTTCATCCCGCATCGCAATCCTCTTCATTGATCTGAATAACTTAACTCCACACGTAACAGCCTCATT
>JAVKPL010010300.1:0-43209 GCA_032173675.1 Gastrolobium villosum | reverse complement strand
GTGGACTAATACTGTGCAGCCTTTAGAAGCTGAAGGCCGGGAAATTACATGGCGATTGTTTGAGACGCTGTTCTTGGGCAAACTATTTTCCTAGGGAGGCTAGGGAAAGGAAGCAGAATGAGTACAACGATTTGAAGCAGGGTCGATGTCTATTGATCAATATTTTGCCAAGTTCAATGAATTGGTGAAATATGCTAATTATGGGAGAGCTTTACCCTCTTCAGCTGAGATGACCTCCAAAGATGTCAAACTGTGACATCCGAGAGTTCAGCCGGTTTGTGAACCAGTGCCGGAAGGTAGAAGAGGTATATGGTGTGTCCAGTACCAAGAAGCCTTCTGAGGCCCAAGCACCTACTGCCAATAAAGCAACGGGCTCTGGTTATTGGAAAATTAAAAAGATGAAAGATAAGAAGCTGAGTGTGAACAACCCAGCAGATATATTCAAGAAGCCGGGGACTCAGAAGAATTTTGTTGATAGAGGACCTCCTCCTAAGTGTAAAGGATGTGGGAGGGAGCATAGAGGCCAGTGTGCCACCGGTGAAATTATATGTTATAAATGTGGAAGGCCCGGCCATTACTCAAGACAGTGTCCTCAGAATGAAGTGAGGACTATGGCAGTTCAAGCTGCGGCTGTTCCTGTTTCTGTTGTTCCACCTATGATAGAGGCACAGACGGTTGGTAGAGTATACACCATGGACCGTCAGCAATCAGAAAAGGCTCCAAATCTTGTGAAAGGTATAATTTATATTGATAATATGGATATTGAAGTTTTGTTTGACTCAGGAGCTACACACTCCTGTATGTCTGATTTTATGGCCTTTGGGCTAAACTTGCAAATGTACGACATTTCTCCTCCAATGAAAGTGGTGACTGCTACTGGAGAGGAGTGTTACACATCAGTATTATGCAAGGATGTGGAATTTAAATATGAAGGCCGAGATTATGTGCTGGATTTTATTTGTTTGCCGATGATCAGTCTTCAAGTTATCTTGGGAATGGATTGGTTATCAAAGAACTGTGCTATGATAGACTGCTGTGGAAAAAGAATTGTGCTCTCTGCTGATGATTCTGCTACTAGTTCTTCCCCATATCTATCTGTGCTGCAGGTTAGAAAGGCTTTGAGGGCCGGGGCATTGGGATATGTCTTTGTGGGGGGTTTAGTGGGTGGAAGTCATGAGGAGATTGACAATATTCCCGTGGTGAAGGAGTTTGTGGATGTGTTTCCGGATGAGATTCCGCAGCTTCCACCTCACAGAGAGATTGAGTTCACCATTGATTTGTTGCCTGGTGTGGGACCCATTTCTCTGGCTCCATATCGGATGTCACCACCGGAATTAGCCGAGTTAAAGAAGCATATTGAGGAGCTTTCGGCTAAGCAGTTTATTAGGCCTAGTGTGTCCCCGTGGGGAGCACCAGTGATATTTGTTAAGAAGAAGGACGGTAGCATGAGATTGTGCACTGATTACCGTCAGTTGAATAAGGTTACTATTAAGAACAAGTATCCTCTCCCTCGCATAGATGATTTGCTTGATCAGTTGAGGGGTGCTTGTGTATTTTCGAAAATTGACTTGAGGTCAGGTTATCATCAGATCCGAATTAAGCAGGAAGATATTCCGAAGACTGCTTTCTGATCTAGATATGGACATTATGAGTATCAGGTAATTCCATTTGGACTCACTAATGCTCCGGCGGTGTTTATGGATTATATGAATCGCATTTTCAAGCCGTTTCTGGATCAATTCGTGATTGTGTTTATTGATGATATTCTGATATATTCCAAGAGTAAGGAAGAGCATGAGGATCACTTGAGAACTGTGTTGCAAATCCTCAGAGATAAACAGCTGTATGCAAAGCCTTCTAAATGTGAATTTTGGCTTTCTCAAGTGCAATTTCTGGGTCACGTCATTTCTGCTGATGGGGTGGCGGTGGATCCTAATAAAATAGAGGCAGTTATTGATTGGGAGAGGCCCAAGACTGTGACTGAAGTAAGGAGTTTTCTGGGTTTGGCTGGTTATTACCGGAGATTTATTAAAGGATTTTCGGAAATGGTTTTGCCATTGACCCGTTTGACCCGGAAGGATACTCCATTTATTTGGACGCATGAATGCGAAGAATGTTTTCAGAAGATAAAGGAAAAGTTGACGACTGCTCCAGTGTTAGTACTTCCTGATCCGGAAGGTGAATTTGAGTTGTACAGTGATGCTTCTAAAAAGGGATTGGGTTGTGTGCTGATGCAAGATAGGAGAGTAGTAGCGTATGCTTCGAGGCAATTGAAACCTCATGAAGAAAACTATCCGACCCATGACTTAGAGCTTGCTGCAATCGTTTTTGGATTGAAACAGTGGAGGCACTTCTTGTATGGAATGAAGTTTGTCATATTTAGTGACCACAAGAGCCTTAAGTACTTATTCGATCAAAAAGAGTTGAATATGAGGCAACGACGGTGGACTGAATTCTTAAAGGATTACGATTTTGAATTGAAGTATCATCCCGGCAAGGCTAATGTTGTAGCGGATGCATTGAGCCGAAAGTCAGTGAGCATGGCAAACATGATGATGAGAGATTTTGATGTAATTGAGAGGTTCAGAGATATGAAATTGTCTGAAGTCTTTCCAGGCAGAATTTGTGACATCGAAATTACAAGAATTGAGAACGAAATGATGACAAAGATTAAAGATGCTCAGCTGCAAAATGAAAGTGCTAAACGACTGAAAGGTCAGAGTGGTGTATCCTGCAATGATGAGGGTATACTATTATATCAGGGTCGTATTGTTGTACCTAGACAGTTGACAGAGGAAGTGATGACAGAGGCCCATAGGGGTCAATTCACTGTCCATCCGGGAGCTACAAAGATGTATCAGGACCTAAAGATTAATTTCTGGTGGCCTGGTATGAAGAAAGATATTGCTGAATTTGTCTCCAAGTGTCTGGTATGTCAAAAGGTCAAGATTGAGCACCAAAAACCTTCTGGTATGTTGCAACCACTGGATGTTCCTGAATGGAAATGGGAGAGTATCTCCATGGATTTCGTAGTGGGGTTGCCGCGGACACAGGCTAGTTATGATTCTATTTGGGTAATTGTGGATAGATTGACAAAATCCGCACACTTTTTACCAGTTCGGGTAGATTTCTCTGCTGAGAAATTGGCCAGGCTCTATGTGAAGGAGATTGTGAGGCTTCATGGGGTGCCTGAGAATATTGTTAGTGATCGGGACCCGAAGTTCACTTCTCGCTTCTGGGGAGCATTGCAGGAGGCTCTTGGCACTCGGTTGAGACTGAGTACTGCCTATCATCCACAGACGGATGGTCAGACTGAGAGGACCATTCAGACGTTGGAGGATATGTTGAGGGCTTGCACTCTGGAGCAGGGTACGGCATGGGATCGATACCTTCCACTGGTTGAGTTTTCATATAATAATAGTTTTCATGCTAGTCTGGGTATGGCTCCCTACGAGGCCTTGTATGGTCGCAGGTGTAGGACACCTACTTGCTGGGCAGAGGTTGGAGACTCAGAGCGATTTGGATTGGATTTTGTTCAGGAGACCACTGAACAGATCAAAATGATTAGGGATCGTCTGAAAAAGGCCCAAGATCGCCAGAAGAGTTATTATGATCTCAAGCATCGGCCTCTAGAGTTTGAGGAGGGAGATCATGTGTTTCTAAAGTTATCACCAGTTACAGGTGTGGGACGAGCCCTGGGAGTGAGGAAGCTGAGTCCTAGATTTATTGGACCCTATCAGATTCTACGTAGGGTAGGACCGGTTGCCTACCAGCTTGCCTTACCTCCTCAACTATCCAATATACATGATGTATTCCATGTTTCTCAGCTAAGAAAGTATGTAGCTGATCCTTCTCATGTGGTTCAACCTGATGACGTTGAGATTCGGGAAAATTTGAAGACTCCAATTGGACCACTGAAAGTACTCGAGCGGGATGAGAAGAGGCTGAGGAACAAATCTATTCCTATGGTGAAAGTCCAATGGGAAGGAAGGACACCTGAAGAGTCCACTTGGGAGCGGGAAGACGAGCTTCTCCGTCAGTATCCTGAGTTTAAGGACAGGTATGTTCTTGATTTTGCGGACAAAATCGCTAAAAGGTGGGGTGACTATAATAGCCCAATATAATTAATTAGAAAAATACATGTGATTAGATAATTAAGCATGTATTAGTGTGTAAAAATAAGTAAAATCCCTTATAAAATTAATTGGGGTCACTTTTGAGGTAAAAAGTGTACTCAGTGAAAATTAAGGGGTATAAATGGGTGTAGACAAAAGTGCCCGAAATATAAAAATGGAAGTAGAAATATTCCTAGAAAAATATTCCAGACTCTTGGGTAAAGTTTGGTAATTAATGGAGTTGAATACATAGATGAACCGATACCCACTTAACCTATGTTAAGTGGCTAGTCACCTAAAAAAGACCCAAAGCCCCTCCCCATTCCATTTTGTCGCGCAGAAGAAGAAAAAGAAGGGGAAAGAAGAGAGAAGAAGGGAGAAAGAAGAAGAAGGGAAAGGAGGAAGGAGAAAACCCTTGGGTGATCAAACCTTGACGGTTTTGAGTGATTCCAAAGCCTAAACCACTCCAAATCTTCCCCTCTTTCACAATCCTAGCTTGGGTCTTGGTGGGGAGTAGTGTGTTGTGAGATTCCTCCTCCCAAAGTTGCGACCCATTGGAGAAGTTGTGAGATTTGAGAGCTTCTACCTCCATGGAAGCTTGAGGAACCATCACCCCTTGATTGTGCAACCATTAGTGGTAAGATTTCATCCTTTGAACTCTATTTTCATGAGAAATGCATGATTTAGGTTTTGGATGAATAGTGTTTTGGGGTTTATGGTTATGTGAGTAAATGGGCTATGTTCTAGGAAGATTGAGGCCTAGAGTATGTTGAGAAAAATGCTAGGAATGACATTTAATCGGTGAAAATAAGTTTATATAGTCATATGATTTTGTTTGGAAAATTACAAAATTATGCATTTGACTATGGTTTGGCTTGTTGGTGTAATCAATGGTTTGGTTTGGGTTGATTGTTGATATTGTCCATGTGATGCTTAGGATTGAGGCATTTGGACCAACCGTGAGTAACCAACCATTGGAGCAAGCTATGGAGCTCGGTTAGCTCCTTGGGATTGATAATTGTGTTGTGAAGATTGGTGAAGAACAAAGGTTAAGTTGGAAGCATTGAGGTAAGCCTTCGGACCTTGGGTGTAATTCCCTTTATTGTTCCACCAAGCCCTGAACGGGTAATGGTGTGTTGTTGTATATAAATGCAATGAAATATTGTAATGCTTTGTTATACGTATTTGCATGCTTTGGTGTGACATAGGATGGTGTTTCCCTATGTTGGTATGTTGCATGACGATGCGTAAATCATACTTGGTAGTTTAGCTGGCCAGTAGGACTATTTGCATCTGAGTATCCTTAGGACAGCTCGAGGGATTTTTCCTGGAGATGTTTTGTACACTTGCATGAATATGTATTTGCTGTATTATTATTGTCATTGCTATTACACTGTTATTGAACTATGGGGTGGAGAGATGCTCCAAGGACCCCTGGTTTACTGGATATATTCGTATATCTCACCCCGTGTGGTTGGGGACCCCCTTTCAGGAAAGGATGCTGCAGGAGCCTCTGATGGCAAGTGGCCATACTTGAAGTAAATGGACATAGGAAGACTTAGGGTCATTTGATTAAGCATGCTATTTTGTAGTTCCTATGTATAGGATTGTAAATGAAAGACAATTGTCATATGCATGCTATGTGCTAATTGGTTGGACTTAGCCTATGCTCATGCTTTTGGTATCTCTTTTGTTGATGGGAGCCAAGGAGTGATCATAGTGTTTTGTAGCTAAGTCCCATGATTTGTAATTGAAATTTGTAAACATGATGTAATGTTGTAATTATTGGGTATTTGCATATATGATGAAATGATATGCATGCTTCTCTTATGTATGAGTATCTAGAGAGACTAGAATTCATGCATTTAAAGGATTATATGATGTAAATTAGGTGAAAGAAGGCCTTTAGGTTGGAAAACCAATTTAAAACAAAGGTACCCTGCCTTGTTGTCCAATTTTCATACCCTATACGATAGATTTGGACCTTGTGTCTTGATGGAAGTTGTAGATATGTTTCTTAGCTTTCCATAGAGACCAAGATTGTGTAATTTGGATAAGTATAACTAAAGTTATGGTTAAAATACCACAGGAAGGTCAAATTGCCCTGTTTTGGGTACACAGCCTTGTTGTCTGGCGCTATGGGCGCCAGACTGGCGCTAGGAGCGCCAACGGCCAAAATATGGCAGTGGCGCTGGCGCTGAGGGCCCCACTGTGGCGCTGTCAGCGCGGGGGATCTGCCGACTCAGCACCTGTCGCTTAGAAATCTCATAACTTGGGCTACGGTGCTCCGATTTGAGCGCGGTTTGAACCCACGCGTAACTAATGGAAAATCCTATAATACAATGGGCAAATGGAGACCATAATAAATGAAATGAAAGTATGATATTAAGCATTAAGTATGTTATTCCGCAATGTATTATGGTTATGGTCACGCAATTGGGTAATTTTAATTCGGCTTGCTTTAAAAGAAAAATTTAACCGGATTTAATTGTACCAATGTGATTGTAACTGCGCTTAATATCATAAGTCAATGTTAACAAACCGGTTCTAGAACGGGGTGTTACATTTTCTCTCTACCAATAAAATAACTATCTTATGTGGAAGAAGATTAATAAAACCCATAAAAGAAATAACATGAGAGCCTATTAGGTTTTGTTTTTTAACAAAGGGTTTATGTTTTCTTATATTACATAAGAGAATAATTTTTTCTACAGACAGATGAATAGTTCCAAATCAATTTTTTACTTCTTTTTTTAATTATAAGTGGATCCCACATTGAAAATTGTATCTATGGTTAGGAGATATGTTTTCTTATGTAACATAAGAAAACATAAACCCTTTAATAAATAGACGTGTCCCTTCCATTTTCTCTATAACTATGTGAGAGATATAATATGACTATTTAATAGTTTAAAATTTTGGGTTGAAGTATTTTTTTACATATAATTAATTGAACTTATTTTTTCTTATAACCAAGTATATTTTTCAATTTTTATCTTACATGTGTGCCGGTCAACCCACCAAATTGTGCATAGCTAAAAAATTAAAATTAAATAGATTAATTTATGATTTAAAATATTAAAAAATCAATATACCAAAAAAATTAATGTGAGCCACGTACCATTTAAAAACACTATAATAGTAACTTCAATTTTAAAATATGATGTGCACTCAAGTTGACCCCTATGACTTTGAACCTTCAACATTAATAGCGTTTCACGAGGATGCTGCAGTCTTGCATTGCGGTTGCAGATTCTGAAACATTAACACAAGTGAGATGTCAGTACGCGTACGCAATTTTGGAAAAGCAAGAAGTTTGACCATTTTTTGGTACAGAAGGGAATGAATTTCTTAAATGAAAAAATAGTCATATCGTCATGTTATTTAAACACAATCACAATCACAACCACTCATTCATAATGAGATAAAGGAGAAAAAAATGTATAATTTTTAAATAAGTGATTATTATCAAATAATATTACCACTTCATCACTTTTGCACGTGATTGGATCCACTTCTACCACTACCCCAACCAAACAAAATGATTTCACCGAGAGACATCTCAAACGCGGTATGAATACAACCATGTTTGTTTATGTCTGACATCATAAACGCGGTAGTCTAGTACCGAATCTATCGCATCTAAGCAACTCAAGTTACATGTAACACGGAACCAAATGTTTCTTGTCTTACCCGGCGTTTAGTTAAGGAGAAATTTTTTGAATAGTATGAAAATATAATTATTAAGAAAATGATTGGAAAGTAATTTGGTAGAAAAATATTAAAAAAGTTGTTTGGTTTGAAAAACATTTATAGGGAAGATTAGATAAATTTTATAAAGTCTATATTTGGTTGAAGGTAAAATATTGATGGGAAAATATGTTAAAACAACGAAAATAACCTTGTAAAATATATGAATATGAAGCCAAACATAATCGTGAGTCAATCAGATTTGGGGTTATCTACCAACATTCAGATTCCATTACTCAGAGATCTTTGTCTTTCTCTTTGTCTAGTTTCAAACTCGCCACCATAGCTCCGCCAAGGTGAGCGAGTGGTGTGAAGGTTCAGTCAAATTCATAAAAATAAGGTTGGATATTACGAGAGTGTTCTGGTTTGAATCCTGTTTATTTTGTTTTGCTTATATCAATGCTGTGGGAAATAAGTATTTTTTTGGGGAAACATATTTGTAGATACTGAAAATGCAGTGGAAGGAGTATCGTTACTCTTGGGGCGTTTGGTATGCAGTCAAATTTTTTTTGACTAGGAAAGTGTAGTATGGAAAAATAATTTGCTGTGTTTGGTAGGGGGAAGAAATGTTTGTCCATTGGAAACTCAATTTGCAGTCAAGTTATTTGCCACCATTTTACATTGTTCAACTTTGCCATTGAAAATGTGGAAAAATAAATTGCCAATGTGGGGGGAAAATGGCTCCAAGTTTTTAAGACAAAAACACCCTTAACAATAGATATAAACATAGGGGTGAGAGAAAATATATGGGTAATTTGGTAATTTTGGTAAAGATTCCCATCATTTTTTTTATAATCAACCAAACATAGTTAGTCAAATTAATCCAAGTTTCCTCTCAAATTTTTTGGGCTACCAAACATCTTTTTGCAAATTATCCCGTAAAAAAATTTGTTAATTATTTATTTGCAATTTTTTTTCCGGGATCAAAAAATTTTCTCTTATACCAAACACCCCTTATGTTACCGTTTTGGAAGGTTAAAGAGAAACAGTGTTTCTGGACCAACAGGGACAACTTGGTCAGCAATCTTGCATTCGATTTTTTATTTCCTCACCAAGTCCAAAATACCACCATCAATATGGGCTTCTGAATCAGTGTTTTTAAAGAAAGTTTGCAAACAAAACGCGACGGGCAAAGGATTCTGCTACCTAAATGTTGTTTACTCTCTTACCAAACATAGTTAAATCCAAAATGCATTTCAAGTTGCCTGGAAAAGAAATTAAAAGCCGCTACCAAACACCCTACATTGTTAAGGCCCCGTTTGGTATGTGGATTATATTTTGATTCCCGAGCAAACGATGGGTAGTCATATTACGAATGCTACGTTTGGTAACTCATAATCATGAACTTTTCAGACTCACAAACTTTCCAGGAATTTGGTTTTGTTAAAATAGAAGCAGGATGTCCACCATGTCAAAATTCCCATAGATTATGTGGAGAAATTTGTTGCCCGGGCAAGTAAAGAAGAAACACGAAATTTTTACCAAATTATCCTTGTTAATTGTACAACACTAACCATAGCTTTTTGTACTCTTGTTAAAAGTGGGGTTATTTTCGTAAAATAATCTCACATTCCCACTAATATTTAACCATCAATCAAACACACTCAATAAATTTAACCATAAATTTTCGAGAAAATTTTGTCATACCAAACATCTTTTAATAACATTCCGGTAAAAATATAATTATCACTATATTACAGTAATAATTATTTCTTGGATAAAAAAAATTATCTTCTACCAAACGCTCCTTTAGTTTATTTTCTCCAAACACCCCGATAACATCATTTCGAAATTATAAGAAATAAAATTATCTCCTCTAATATAATGAATACTCAATTTTTATTTTAATGTAAAAGGTGTCTAAGACTGAAGGTTGAATTTTTTATTTTTTATTTTTATATTACCCGTTAATCAGGTCAAATTTTAGGGTCTATTTGATAATATATATTCACGTGCTTGTTTTATATATCATTTAACCACTTTTTTTTTTTTTGGCGAAATCATTTAACCACCTTTAAATAAAACGTACAAGGCTCTGGATCATTGTTTACAAAAGGGCCCGTTGCAATCAATGTCGTCTGAAACTCTAGAAGCACTAATAATAAATTAATAATTTTCTAGTACATATTTAAGATGAAGGTGCATGACTAAATTTATTGGCACATGTGGTAAGGAGCCTAGGTCTCTTAACTAGAGGTTTCGAGTTCAAACCCTGGGAATGAAAAAAAGAATTTGGGAGAGTCGCCCCCGAAAGGGTCTGACAGTGCTCGATGGAGATTAATATTCGGTTATGGCCGAAGGATACCTTGGGATTTATTAAAAAAAGATGAAGGTGCATGGGAATTAAAAATAGCATATTTCAACCGAAGGCATATATGGTTGCTTGCGTTGGTTTACTGATGAATTCTTTTTCCATTTGCCTTTATATTTAAAACAATTATAATGCTTGACCATTTTACCTTAACATTCTTTCAAAGAAAGGAATCTTTCTCTTTTGAAATTCTGTGCAAACAGCCTCGTGCAAGCCTTATAATTCTGCAAAACAATTCTGTTCCCATGTTCACAAGAAAAAACATGGTAGTGTCACTACTTTATGCTCACAAAAAGTAGGAGCTTTTTTTGTCATTAGTTCACCAAAATCTTGTACCAATTAAGTCAATAATATAAAAAATGACTATTTTTTTTTCCAAGGTGTCCTCTAGCCGATAGCCGAAAACTAATCCTTTCGAGGCGGGAGATCACAGGTAAACCTCTCCCAACAAAGTATTTTCCATACGCACGACCAAGGATCGAACCCCTGTCAGTATGCTTAAGGAACCCAGTTATCTACCAACTGTGCTGGGCTTTGTTGGTTCCCCTTCTTACTTCATTGAGGAATAAAGTATTTATTTTTCAATCTGAGTTCTTGAAATTGTATTAATCAATAAAATGAAATGAATTTGCTAATATTAAACAAGGCTTTAATGTTTGGAATGTAGATAAGTTATCTACATTTGCTTCGAAAACGACGTCGTTTTGAGTTAAAAAATTATAATAAAAAAACTATTACAATCCTCAAATAAATTATAATTACAAAAATACCTTGATTTTCGCTCCAAAATAATGTCATTTTGGGCTCAATGTAGCTAAGTTATCTACATTAACGGTAGAAAAAGCAAACCACTAAACAGTTAATATTCAAAATATAAATCGTGTGTTCACAATAACATGCATGGGATCTTAAAGGGTAACGTAAAATTAAACCAATTAACCCAATTCGCATTGGTTGGTGGATTGTTTAATCATACGTAGATGAACTAATCAGTAACCTATTTGTTAATTAATACTTAAATTGATTAAATTCTATATTTTGTGGAATATATTTTTTGTTGAGCCTATTGAAAATTACTTTATTTATTAAACTTTTATAAGCGCTTAAAATTCTATGAGTTGTTGTGTAAACGCATAACTATAAGTATTCATCTAAGGCCACTGTTTCCTTTCACATTAAAAGTTTCCATCTTTCAGGTTGACAACAAATGAATCAAGTAACTTTTTCTACCACTTCATCAGACAACAATTTTTAGCTTCCTTGACCTAACATCTAATTACATTAAAAACCATATCATATATAGCAACTTATATATTCGAGCATGATACATATATATAGATGCATATCAGCTTATCTATCCAACTATATATCCAAGCTACAAAGAAAGGACATAGCTTCTCCACTTGTACCTTTGCCTCCTTTTTTCAAGGATTTTCTCTCAATAAAGAAGAAAAATTTAAAAATTTATTTATTTAATCAAACAAAGAAATATTTATTAAATCATTGATCAACCCTGAGACATGACATAGTTAATAAACAGGTTGTTATCGGGAGGGAGTAAAATATATGGGTCTATTTGATTGTGTTCTGATTTTTTTATTTTTAAAACTGTTTTGTAAAATAGTTATTGAAACTGTTATTTTCTATGTTTTATTCTTTTTGAAAGTTAAAAACCAAAACAAAAAACAAAAATAACTCAGACATGTTCTCTAAATTTGATTCTAAAAATAAAAAAACAGTTATAGTCTTCAAAACATTTTTTACAAAACAGATCTTACCAAACGAGTTTTTTTATTTTTTTGTTCTGAAAATTAAAAAACTGTTTTCGAAAACAGAAACCAAATAGAGCATTTCTGATTTGATTTTTAGGCAAAACAGCTTAGTACAAATGACAATAACCTTTACTCTCTACAAAGTGGACTAGCCTATTATGGGACATGCGAAACCAAAAAAAAAAAAAAAAAAGTGGAACGGTACAGACGTGGGCACTATCTCAACAAAACAAGTTTATGGTAGCTAATCTATGACCTTGGGAGACTTTTTTTTTGCTTCAAAGTATACATGACATTGACGTTCATTATTTTCAAGTTTGAAATCTGAACCATAAGATTAGAAATAGAATATATAAAGATAAAAAAAGTATGGACAAACCACCTAATCAGCAACTATTATGTGTTTTGAAATTAAATAAATAAAAACATATTTCAGCACATGGAGAATTAAAGAACGTTCAAGGAACCAACAGAGATTTTTTTTTTTTTTTTTAGAATACGGAACCAACAGAGATGAATGCTACAAATTGAATATTACAAAAGAAAATATAGTTTTTGCACGCACATAAAATAAGATTCATTTAATTAATGAATCTTATCCATTTTTTTTTTATGTATGTATGTATGAAACAAAAATTATCTCATTCAATGTAACAAAATTTAAATTCCCCTTGTAAAAATGCTTTTGTCTCTTATCCTTTTATACAGAAGCATCATCAAAATATACATTCAGAGTCACAAAGGAACAACCTACGAGAGTTGCGAAACATCAAAGTTGTACGCAATGATGAACACTCATGCTTCCAACAACAATGTGAAAGTAATCAATAACTTTGAATTTGCACTTCCGTGACGACTATGTTTCAGGACGCTCCGTACGTAGTTCTCTCTCGGAGTTCTAGCTATGGAATGAACAACCATTATCGGAGAGGTTGTCTTAACCACCCATTGATGTATTCTGATTCTTTGTAACCATTATTTTCATAGTAGATTTTTGATCTGGACTAGGTCCCATGGGTTTTTACTTCTTCATTAGAGAAGGTTTTCCCACGTTAAAATTCGGTTGTGTTCTCCTTCTCTCTCTTATTTGTGTTTTTGAATTTCCGCTGCGTTTCCCGATCTGGTGAAGTTCAGGCCGAGATCCAAGATCGAGAATCTTGTTGATTGACTTCCGCAAAAGCTGATAATATGCCGAAGGCTTTACCATTAGATGCTGAAGGCGGGATAATCCTGACAGGTTTAACCTTCAATATTATCAGCCTTTTGCGGAACTAGTCCCGTCGATGAAGGCTTTACCATTAGATGTTAAATCCTACTAAACAGAATATTGGATATGTGGGTGGACACAATAAATATTTATTTGGGGTATCTTCCTTATGTAATCATTTGTCTCAAGATCAGGGTTACTTTATCTTCTATGAAGTGAAAGATTACTCATATCTAAATCGCATATTGAAAGATGCAATTGTTATTCTCAACAAGGGAAGAGGTTTTCTGAAATCAGTAAATAGTGACTACAACTATATCACTAAAGTAAAGAGATCAATGCTCTGAATTTGGTAAAATAGAGTCTTCTTGTTGTTTATGTCTATGTTTGTTTCCTTTCTGGGACTGTTAACCTTAGTCTTTCAATCAATTTAGTGTTGGTTTGTTTTATTTCTTCAATGTATTAACCAGAGTTTTTTTCAACAAATTCGTTACAATCTTTGTTGTTTAATCAAGAAATAAAAAAAGACCGACGAAGAGTTTAGACGGGTGACTTTCAACGTTCACGACCAAAAGCTTAGCTTTATAAGAAGTAGTATTTCTGATTCGGAGAGACTAAAAACGTCAACAGAAAAACAATAATTTAATCATATGCATGCTTAAGAAGAAGCTCTGACCATATAGTCTCACACCACGTTTTCTTTCATCACTAGACTTAATATTTTATTCAAAATTTTATTTTAACAAAACAACTATCGTATTATATACATAGCATTTCTTTTTCTCGGTATAAATTACTTTTTCCTTGTATCTTTTAATCATTTCACAATTATATTCAAAAATTAGAAACCATTTATGTGTGTATATATATATATATATATATATATATATATATATATATATATATATATTTATATTTATACACCTATATATATGAGCCGTTAGATAAAAAAAAATCAACGATGTCATATGCTTATAAATCAGAGTTGTTGATTTTTTTTATCTAACGGCTATCAGATGAGGTGTCAAATTTGAAATTTGACACCGGTGTCAAAGGATCCTACCTCATATATATATATATAGGGTATGATTCTTTGACATCGGTGTCAAATTTTGAAATTCGTCACCAAATTTTATCCGTTGATTTTCATGGTTATCATTTATAGGAAATTAATATTAATTAATAAGTTTGATTATCAATAAATGATAATAATTGACGGAAATCAAAGGTTAAAATTTGATGTCAAGGATCTTATCCCATATATATATAGGTAGGATCCTTTGACACCTTATCTGAAAGCCAATAGATCAAAAAAGATTAACGACTCTGATTTATAAGCATATGACGCCGTTGATCTTTTTTGATCTAATGGCTCTCAGATAAGGTGTCAAACTTTAAATTTGACACCAGTGTAAAAAGATCATACGGGAAAATATACTTTTATGTTGTAGGAAACAATATTTCTCTCCTACACATACATCGATTTCCGTGTTACTTTTTTTCTTTTTTTATAGTGGGTGGGTCACACATGATTATCTAGTGCATGAGAGAGTTCTCTCATATTGCATGAGATTAATAAAGCTATATATATATATATATATATATATATATGGAAAATACCATTTATGTATATTATATATAGAGACGTCAAAACAGGTTGACACGAATTCGACACGACACGAATTTGATACGACACGAATTTTTTGCGGGTTGACATGACACGACACGAATAACACGCAAAATATGGGTCAAAACGGTAATTGACAAAAAAAATAAAAAAGATCGATCGAAATAAAAAAAATTAAAATAATAATAATAATAAATTAAAAAAAATAGTAAAAAAAGGGTCAACACGAATACGAATACATCAACACGACACAAATTTTTTACATGTCATTTTTTTCAACACGAACCAGACACAAATTTTTTTGTGGGTCAACCTGAACACGAATTTTCGTATCGTGTCGTGGATCGACGCGTGTGTCAAAACTTATTTTGACACCCCTAATTATATATATGGGCTTTGCGTTCGTCCTGTTATAGCAAAAAAAAATTTTTTCCTGCAAAGAAAACGACAAAGTAAATAATAATAAAAAATTTAAAACAAACACTGTATTCATTTATTTTGTTTTGTCCCTAGTTTCACATGACATCATGCAACATTATTCTTATTTATCCCTATATATATATATGTGGTATTGTGGACAAAATAGTGAAGATCGAGAATAATTACTAGATAACAAACTATTCAAACCATTTCGCTTACTTGTTTTGAACTTAATTTCTGTTAACACTCAACCCATCTAGAGTTAAATTTTTTATTATAGTGCACATCCAAATTCACAATGGAAGCAATTTGATTCTAATCATAGGTTTGACTGTAATTCAAAAAGTTGAAAGTAAATGCATTAGACATATGAGAATTTGTTAACATTTTAGCGTAGAAAGTAAGTTCGGGGGCTAAAAAATCAACTATGATGCTTGCTTTATAAATAACTCAAGGACAAAATATTTTTTATATGGACATATATAATCACATAAGCACGTGTGCATAAAGTGCATTACAAAATAATATTATACCTAAGTTCAATTGAACATAACATTCTCTGCTTCAAAGAAACATGACATCGACGTACGTCACTTTCAAACATAGTAATAGAATAGAATAAAATAAAATGAAAAGTATATGTGGACAAACAACCTAATCAGCAACTTTTTGTTGTGTTTTGAAATCAAAAAGCATTATAGCACATGGTGAATTAAGAACTTTCATGGAACCAACAGAAAATCAATGTTAAAAATTTTGAATATTATATACATGCTTTTTCTCTTGACTGATATATAAGAGCATCATTCAAATATGGAACACTCACAAAGGAAGATAGAAAAACTAAAACCTAAACATCAAACTTGTACGGAATCATGAACATTACTAACGCAAATGACACCAATGTGAATGTCCTCGATGACATTAAACCATCTATCACGACGGCGTTTCAGGACCCTCCAGCTCCGGCGGCGGCAGCAATCTCCGGGAGTTCGAGCTTCCAAAACATTTTCTTGGCGGAGAACTGGGCGGAGCTGCCGTTGAAGGAGGAGGATGCCGATGACATGGTTATCTATGGCGCTTTGCTTGAGGCTGCAACCAACGGATGGTTCCCCGCAACTAACAGTAAGGTGAACAACGTTGATGTGGAGGTGAAAATGGAAAATGAAGGCCAGAATCTTGATATTGCGGAGGCGCCTGTAGCTCACGCTCCGGGTTACAGAGGAGTACGGAGAAGGCCATGGGGGAAGTATGCGGCGGAGATAAGGGACCCAAAGAGAAACGGCGCAAGGGTATGGCTTGGAACTTACGAGACAGCTGAGGATGCGGCTTTGGCTTATGATCGAGCCGCGTTTAAAATGCGCGGCTCGAAAGCCAAGTTAAATTTTCCTCATTTAATTGGTTCCGGTGATGCCGAGCCGGTTAGGGTCACGCTTAAACGGCGCTCGCCGGAATTACCCTCGCCATCTGCGGTGGCTGAGAAGCGTAGTAAGCATGACTCTGTGGCGGCTTTGGAGATGGATGAGTCAAATATGTGGCAGTTTTATATGGACACTTGGCAATAACATGGGATGATATATATGAAATGTGTTATTTGTCTTTCATTGTTGTCGGATTGCTGTAGTGAGACGATAATTTGTAATTCTCCCCACTTTTTTTCTTTGTGATATGAAAATATATTTCCCTTCATAATGATAATGATCAATAATACATAAGAAATTAATGATTGATCAATAATGCTATTTAACTCACATTCTTGAGATCGGAATCTGCATAATCACATCTAAAAGTATGTGATTTTTTTTTATCTAACTACTTATATATTTGGCAATTCAAGCATTGAACAGATAAATGAAAAGACCTATAAATTTAATACCTTTGGATTGTGAATTAAGATGTGGTGTTAGACTCATTTATTGTGAGTTTCTCATACTCAAACTCGAAATCTCAAAACCTCTCCTAAAGGAAATCTTATCATTTGGAGCAAACATGGTTTGTAACTTATTTCATTATTTATACGAATAACGTTTATTGAAGTGGAAGGTTGATCGTAAAATCAATTAAAATCACAAATTGAATGAAACAATTGTAATTATCAACAGGGGAAGAGGTTTAATTTGTTAAAATTGGTGACTATCTCGACAACTAAATTGTTTGCTTTAAACCTAATGATTTTTGTATGGTAATATTTGTAAAAGAATGCAGAGATTTTTGGAATTGAGGGGAGCTCTGAAAATGATAAGAAAATTCACTAAACTAGTTCTTAAGAAGTGGGAAAGTGGGTTTTCTAGGATCTTTGATCATATCCTCACCACAAGAGTGAATCTGAGTTGAGTAGGGAAAAATGTTTATCCTTTTAAATGACACAACTTATATCCTTTCATTCTCACAAAGAGGTATGACCTACACTTTTATTTTATTTTTGTCAACTATCTCTTCCTTTATCTATCTCTTTCTCTCTCTTAAAATGACACAACTTTACATCCTTTAAAATTATACACACTTTACCCATCTGAGTAAGATTGAAGGGTGAGCACCCATGTGTAGTAATGATGGAGATGAAACTACTCAGCATTTTGCACTCTTCTTTTTTTTGCACTCTTCTAACTCTCATACAATGACAAATGAAGATACTTGATTAGTTGATTTGTATCTCATGTTTCAATCAAAGCCTCTAACTTAATTAATGATAACGTATTGGAATGAAGGACGAGCTTAGCTGTTCTGATTTTTAAAGGAAACTTGCCACTCAAGTGCTTAAAACTAGCAATTTAGCACTCTTAATTTGCTGTATTCAGAAAGTTTTTTTTTTAAAAAAAAAAATAGAATTAACAATATTTTCTCAAAATAAATTTTGTCTGTTAATTTTACCAACAACAACTAAAATAAAGAGAATAGTGGTCATTAACAATAATTAACTCATGTTACAAAAAGTTTGTTCCGCGTTATGTTTTGAAAATAAAATAAAAAATGGTATTGGAGAGTCGCTCCTATATAAATATAATAATTTCATAAACTGACTAGTTCAGTTCTTACCTTTTTCATTCAATCACTTTTGTATTGATTTTTTTTATTTAATTCTTTAATGTGTTAGCGAGAGGTTTTTTCAACTAAATATTCCTTGATATCTTTGTTGTTTAATTATGAAATAAAAAAAGACCGAGGAAGAGACTAGAGGGGTGACTTTCAACGTTCAAGCATAGATCAAGCTTAGCTTTAATTTAATAATTAGTATTTATGATTTGGAGACACTGAAAAGTGAAAACGTCAACAGAAAAACAATAATTAAATCATATGCATGAACGAAGAGATTATCACTTGGAGGACGAGGAAGTTGAATGTAGAGTTCTGAAAGAAGAGACTAGATCCATGTAAGTTCTGCAACAGTAGCAAGTGCTTGAACGATTGACAACATACTGCTTCTTAGAAGACCAGGTAACTAAGTTGAATCCAACGAAGATGCAGTAGCCACTTGTTGAACGACGATCAGCAAGATCTGAGCCCGAATCTGAGTCACAGTACACGGTGAGATGAAAATTCTTCGAAGGAGTGATAGTTAAACCATGAGAGACAGTACCACTCAGGTAACGAAGGATCCTTTTTAGAGCTTTTCAATGAGTGTCTAAAGGATTATACATGAACTGACAAACCTTATTTACACAGAAAGCAATATCTAGTTTGGTAATAGTGGCATATTGAAGAGCTCCAACAATAGATCGATATTGAGTTAGATCTGGATGCGGAGAACCATCACGAGAAGAAAGTTTGGTACTTGATACCATAGGTGAGGGCATGGACTTACAATCCATCATATTTGCTTTCTTTAGTAGATCCAAAATATATTTGGACTGATTTAGATGATATCCCCTATAGGCTAATTTTTGAGCTTCGATGTCTAAGAAATAGTGTAGTTGCCCAAGATCTTTAAGGGCAAATGCTTGATTGAGAGACTGAATTAACAACATAATAGCTGAGGAGGAAGATCCTGTTATGAGAATTTCATCAACGTATACATGCACAAAAATAATAGTTGTCTGAGTTATAGAAATGAATAAGGAGGAATCACACTTGGCAGTTTTGAATCCAAGTTGGTGTAGAGTGTTACTAAGCTTCTCAAACCATGCACGTGGAGCTTGTTTGAGTCCATAGTGCTTTGGTGAGGCGACAGACAAGAGTCTTATTTTGATGCATAAAGCCAGGTGGTTGTTGCATAAAAACCTCTTCTTGAAGATCACCATTTAGGAAAGCATTATTGACATCAAGTTGGTGAATATGCCAGCCTCTTGAGAGTGCTATAGTTAGGACAATACGGATGGTGACAGGCTTGACAACTGGACTAAATGCCTCTTGATAATCAAAACACTCTTGCTGATGGAACCCCTTAGCTACTAGTCTAGCTTTGTATTTTAGAATAGAGCCATCAGTGTTATATTTTGTACAAAAAACCCATTTACAACCATTAGGGTATCCGTTAGGAGGAAGAGGAACTAGCTCCCAAGTGTTATTATGAATGAGAGTTATATATTCTTCTTGCATGGTTTTGAGCTAGTGTGGTTGAGAGAGTGCTTGAGATGTAGTGCTTGGTTCTAGAGAAGCAGTGAAAGCTTTGGGTTTAAAGATGTCAACTTTAGCTCTAGTTGCCATAGGATGATCATTAATTAGAGGAGGAGCAGGTACAGTAGGAGCTGGTACAATAGGAGCTGGTACAGTAGGAGCAAACCTGCAAACAGTGTTAGTAAGAATGGAGGACTTGCAAGGAGAGTTGGTGATACTAATAAGAGAATCAGTAGCAGGCACATTCAATGCAGAGTTAGATACATTCAATTCAGTAGTAGGTATAATTTGAGGATCAGAGTTGGTGATAATAGGAATGGAGGGAGATTGACAGAGAGGATCAATGACAGATTGAGAAGGGGAAATAGGAGTGGATGGTTCTCTGTATGGAAAAGAAGTTTCATAAAAAATGATATGTCGAGCTATGAAAATCTGACCTGTTGGACTTAGGCACTTGTAACCTTTGTGTTTTGAACTGTAACCAATAAAGGTGCATTTGGCAGGTCTGAAGATTATTTTATGTTTATTGTAGGGTCTAAGGTATGGGTAGCAAGTACAACCAAAGGTTTTAAGAAAGTCATAATCAGGAGTCTTTTGAAATAAAACTTCAAAGGGTGATTTGTTTTTAAGGGTAGGTGTGGGTAATTGGTTGATAACAAAGGTGGCAGTAAGGAATGCATCTTCCCAAAATTTGGTAGGTAGATTAGAGGTTGCCTATAAAGCTAGGCCAGTTTCTACAATGTGTTTGTGTTTTCTTTCTGGTTTTCCATTTTGTTGATGAGTATAAGGACAAGTAAGACGATGGATAATTCCTTCTTGTTGTAGTAGGGATGTAAGTTTAAGATATTCTTTTCCATTGTCTGTTTGGAGGGCTTTCAGTTTTGTGTTTAGTTGTAATTCTGCCATAGCTTTGAATTTTTGAAATATATCAAATGTTTGCGATCTATTTTTCGTAGGATAAATCCATGTGTAATTTGAAAAATTATCTACAAAAATGATATAATATTTAGCACCAGAGGTACTTTCTACTGGAGCAGGGCCCCAAATATCAGTGGGTATGAGTTCAAGAGGTTTAGTATAAGTGATAGTAGTATTTGGTAAATGTAATTGATGCATTTTTTCCATACAACATGCACAACATAATTTTGGATCAGTTTTATTGATAATTGATATATTATAGTGCCTAAGAACTAAATTTACAATTTGAAGAGAGGCATGTGCTAATCTAGCATGCCAAAGATCCAAAGTAGAAATTCTAGAAGTATGATTACAATCTGGATTGAAGTTATTTTTGTAAGGACTACAAGTATCAGTAAGCTTTGAAGTAGAGAGGCTGGATGTATGATTACAATCTGGTATGGCAGTGTGTCTTTCGACCTTTTGTAGCCCATCAAATGCATAAGACCATGTTTAAGCTTGCCTTGGAGAAGTATCTCTTTGGTAGCTTGAGATTTAACATAGCAAGTGTTAGCATGAAATTCAAAAATGACATTGTACTCTTTGGCAAATTGAGATACACTTAATAGGTTTTTGGATAGACCAGGAACATGCATTAGATTTGATATGGTAAAAGATAAAGGACTGATAGTTGAATGTAAAATTGAATGTCCTATATTTTTTATTTTCAAGTTAGAGCCATTACCTACTTGAACATCATCTTGACCATTGTATTTTGTTTTGTTTAGCAGGTTATTTGCATCAGGTGTGAAATGCTTTGTTGCTCCTAAGTCAGGATACGTGCATGAATCGGTAAAAGAGAAGTAATCAGAGGGGATATCATCTTCTTGATGATGAGCACCAGCATTGTTTGCAACTGCTATATTGGCTTGAAGACTGCAACTAGCATTATTATTTTGACTGAAAGGACTCTAAAAATTCTAATTAAACCTGTTATGACATTTCCCAGCCAAGATGACCATACTTTCCACACACTGACACTGTGGTCTGTTTGTATTGTTGTTTCTGTTTCCTCCTCTTTGATATATGAATCCTCCTCTATTTCCAAAATTTCTTCCTCTATTTTGATTAAATCCTCATCTGAAATTTCCTGAGTAGTTGTTTTGCCTTCTGAATTGTAGTTGTGCTACATTTGCTTCCAGAGTATCTGTGAGATTCTTCTTGTGCTTTTCCAGTCTTTGTTCTTGAGCCAGGAACAGTGCTTCATTTTCACCTACAGTGTAGGGAGCGGTTCTGGAAATTACAGAAGTTATAAATGAGTCATAGTCCTCATTTAAGCCATCTAAAATGGCATCAATGTGATCTTCTGTATCAACTGGTGAACCAATGGCAGCAAGAGAGTCAACAATCTTTTTGATCTAGAGCAAATACTTTAAAATATCTCCTTCTTTCTTTGTATTTTTCAACTGAATTTTTAGTTGCTTGATCTTTGCTCTGGTTTGAGAAGAAAATAATTCCTCAAGTTTGTGCCAAACTTGGAATGAACTTGCACAACCTACCATGCAAGTATGTAATGTTTCTGACATGGAAGAAAGCAACCATGATAGAAGAAGTTGATCTTGTTGTGTATCAAGATCTCGAGAATTTGAGTTTTGAACCTCATTACCAGTAGTATTCTCAGCTGCTTCATTGCCAGCACTTTGTTGTTGAACAGGTACTTATTCTTGAAATTCTTTATCAATGAATATTGTCAAATTATAGCCTTTGATTGTAGTTAATGCTTGCTGTTTCCAAGGCAGGAAATTGTTTTCATCCAGTTTGAAAGAGACTGGATTAGAGAAAGTATGAACAGAGTTTCGCTGCAAGCGATTGGTGATCTCCATGGATCAGATTAAGCTCTGGTACCATGAAAGGTATCAGACAAAGAATGAAAAGAAGATAACGAATTAACAAGAAAAGGAGAGAGAGAAGGAACTAAGTCAGAATGACTTGTATTTGTTAAAAGTGAAAAATGAATTCAATGATACTCTATAAATGGGCTTGACCCTTTATTTATACACTATAGTTACAACTGAATATAAAAGTAACTGAGTAACTAATTATGTTAGATCACAACAGATTCAGTTGTGCTTGTTATGACTTTCAGTTCAAGTCCTTGTAAATACAAAAATATTCCTTTGAGAGAGAGTTAGTCCCACCATGATATGGATGTTTTTGACTCAAAAATAATTGTCTTCTGTGAAGAGAATTTATGATTTATAAAAAAAATTAAAAAAAAATCTATCTAGCTAACCCGAACATCTCAAAATATTAGAAAAGCGCATATGTAATCAAATATTTAGATTTTTTTTTTTCGTAAATCTTCCTTTTCTTTAACAGAAAAAAAGATTTGTTTATATATTTCAAAATTGAAAGCAACGTTAATTTGTTAAATAAACAAAAAACTTTAATTGTGAAGGCAATATCTAAGTATTTTAAGATTGCTCAACAAGGGTGAGTACTTACTCATGACTTTCTGATATTATTATTAAATGCTGTTAATAAATTCTGTTAGCAGTTTATTTATTATCACGTTTTATATGAAAGATATTTAAAAATTATGAGTCATTTATTTATATCATATGTGGACAAATTAAGGAGTGAAGTTTGAAAAAAATTACTAGATAACAATTTTCGCTTACTGTGATGCATCTAATTTTTAATTTTTAATTATAGTGCACATTCGAATTCGCAATGGAAGCAGTGCGATTTTTATAATAGGTTTGACTGTACTTCAGAAAGTTGAAAGTAAATCATTAGACTTGTGAGAATTTGTTTATATTTAAGCGTAGAAAGATATGGGGGAAATCAACTATATATGATGACAAACTGTGATGCATCATAAATAATTCATGAACAAAATAATGAATGATACTATATATATATATATATATATATATATATATATATATATATATATATATATATATATATATATATAAGGGATATTCTTATTACTAAAATCTTCTACTACCAACTCACTATCTATCTAATCACCATTTGATCAACATTTTCTCTTTTTTCAAAAACTTTTTAGCATTCTCTTTCTTTGATTCAATGGTGATTAGATAGGTAGTAAGTTAGTAGTAGAAAATTTTGGTAATAAGAATATCCTTCCTATATATATATATATATATATATATATATATATATATGAAAAAAGTGTTTATCCTTTTAAATGACATAATTTGTATCATTTTACTTTCATAAAAAGATGATACTCATACTTTTATTATTTGAGTTTGGTGTTTGTCATTTTAAATGACATAGGTTATATCATTTTAGGAGAGAGATAGACATAAAAAAATGGAAATCATTTTAGGAGAGAGATAGACACATAAATATGACACAAGTTTATGTCATTTAAAATGACAAACACTTTTCCCTTATTTTTTTGTCCAATAAAAAAAAAAATTCAGCACATGGTTAAAACTTTCCGGCTTGACTAACAAAGCCCAGAATAGTTGGTAGATAGCTGGATTCCTTAAGCATACTGACAGGGATTCGATCCCTGGTCATGTGTATAGAAAATGCTTTGTTGAGAGAGGTTTACCCACTTAATGTGATCTTTCGGCTCGAAAGGATCAGTCTTCTTCAGCTATCTGCCGGAGGATACCTTGGAAACAAAAAAAAAAAAAAAATAACTTTCAAGCTTGCACGGAAACAAATGTTGGTAAGTACATTCGTGGAACCACCAACAAAAGGAAAAGAATCTTAACTGCCAGCTGAATTCAGTATCATGGTAATTCATTTTTATTAGGTTACATAGGCGGATCTTTAGATTTTAGTAATTTGCACATGACCTACCTATATATCTTAATAAAATTGAATTATTGTCGCACTGAACTTCAGTATGATAATAGTACTAAAAAATTGCTCCAACAAAAGAAAACATTGTTGGATAAAATATATGTAAATTCTGATTGGTGATTTTTTTCTTAACAATTTTTCATTCTTTGTTTTTTTTTTCTTCAGGTTTTTAAATAATAATTTTGTTAATTTTTTAGGCCACAATAATCCTTTTATGACATGCATATTAGTCGCTTTGATATACACGCATATATTCACAGGCATACATTTATTTTGCGATAGTCATAGTATTCATGTAATCTTGGACGAGGTCAAGAATGTACCTACGCCGTTGGGGTTGATTCGGTCTCACAAATAAAACCCGGTGCTGCTTTCAGCCTAGGATGTATGTGCAGCTCTCCATCACTTAACCTTTCAACCTAGTCAATAATCTTTTCTTGTTCAAAATTTGGAGCCCTTTTCTCGTTTATATGGCCAAGGCGAATTTGCTACAACTCCATACTAGGTCCATCTCGGACAGAGTTGGTTTCTGCACCATTTATCTTTCCTTGTATCACGTACAAGGAGCATTCTTTCTTTCATCAAACAACCACCAAATCTCCCTTGGCCAATTTCCATCTACCACCACCAAAGTAGTTCACTAACTCCGCATCATCAAGCTTGCCTACCGAGATTAGATTCAAACGCATGTCAGGAACATACCTTATATCTTTCAACAAAAGTCGGCATTCGACATCCGGGTCAGGGTCACATCACCGACACTTATAATTTTGCTGGTCACCTCAATTTCCATCTTCACAACTCAAAAATCACCACATCGGTAAAAAGAGAAAAAACCCTTTGTGTGGAGCGACGTGAAATGAGGCACCAGAGTCAAATCTACAGGTGTCGTCATTATATGCAACATTTAAAATTATCTCCACAGAGTAGGAAGATCTCGGCATCAGCATTGACAACCATTGCAGTGGTGCTATTGTCTTCTTTATTCTTCAGCACAACCTGATCCTACTTCACATTGTCATTCTTCTCATCTTTCTGCAGAGTTCTGCAGTCAAATCTTGCACTTCGGCTCCTTATAACCGGGCCTCCCACATTAGAAACATTTCAACTCATATTTTGGCCTTGGCCAGCCACTGGACTTATAACATCCATCATGACCTTGACTCTTGCTATGACCCTGGGCGTCGAACCTTCCTATATTCTCGGTCACATTTGCCTCAGATTTGTTAGTTACACCTCATTCCATTTTCGTGGATTCCTCATTCAGGAGGCTGTTTGTCACGACTTCCATCTTCAATTTTCCATTTGGAGTCGAGTTACTCAATGTCAATACCAGAGTATCCCAGCTTTCTGGCAGCGAGCTCAGCAGCAGCAATGCCTGCATCTCATCATCAATTTTCATCTCGGCCTTAAACAGCTGATTCACAATACATTTGTAGGTGTTGAAGTGCTCAATCATACTCATGTCATCCTTGTATTCGAGCTTCACAAATCGGCATATCAGGTGTGCTGTGTTCCTTGCATTCTTTTTCTTATCATGGACTCCAACTTCGTCCATAACTTGTACGTGTTCGTGAACTCGGATACATGCTCAAAGAGGCTTTTGTCAATATATTTCCTTATCGTGGCTACCGCCTTCCGACTCAGGATCTCTCATTCCTTTTCAGTTTTGCCTTCAGTCTCTCTTCAAGAATGATAAGCTCGTGCAAGTCTTTGCAGTAAAGATGGTCTTCCATCATAGGTCTCCAGTAAGTGAAGTTATTCGCGGTCAGCTTGAACATGTCTCTAGTATGGGCAGAGCCATTAGTCTCCATCTCATCTCTTTCATAACCCGTTGAAATCGAGCTCTGATACCACTGTCTGGACGAACTCGTCTAAGTAGCCTTTGCAGAAGTCAAACATCGACCTCGGAGCTCGGCACAATCAGAGAGGGAGGCCTGAACTCACCAAGTCGGCCTATGGGCATCAGAAATAGAAAATTACAAAGGAGAGAGAGAGTGAGAGAATACAAACAGATTTTAACATGGGAAAACCTTCTCCAATATGAAGAAATAAAAAAATCCACAGAACTCTAGTTCCGAATCAAACTTCCACTATGCAAATAATGGGTTACAAAAGATTAAACTTCACCATCAAATGATGGTACACTCAAACCTCACCTACGATGGTGGTTTTCTCTCAAATTTCGCTAAGGAGCTCTAACACTCTAGCTTCTCCATAGAGGTGCTCTCAAAAACTTATCTCACACAATGTCTCTCAAGTCAATCTCTCATCCAACCCTCAACCAATGCTTGTATAGGGAAGGATAGAAGGTTTTAGAATATCAAAAATAGGGGTTGGGGTTAATTGAGCTCTAAGTTCTTTGAGTTTCTTGAACCCCAAGTTTCTTGAGCCCCATTTACTAACATTGGGCCTTGGTAGCATTAAGGAGGAAAAACCCAACAACTCCCAAGTTTTCTCTCAAATTTTCCTAAGGAGGTCTAACACTCTAACTTCTCCCTAGAAGTGCTCTCAAAAAATTATCTCACAAAATGTCTTTGAAGCCGATCTCTTATCCAATCCTCAATCAATGCTTATATAGTGGAGGAGAGAAGGTTCTAAAATATCTACAATGGGGGTTGGGTTTATTTGAGCTCCAAGTTCTTTGAGTTTCTTGAACCCCAAATATCTTGAGCCTCATTTACTAACATTGGGCCTTGGACCCTTCGTAGTATTAAGGAGGAAAAACCCAACAACTCTATGCTAAGTTCAATGTCAACAAAGATACTTAGAAATTAAATCTTTTCTAATTAAACAATGTAGTCGTTTCTTTATTGTGAATAGTAATGCACGAAACACGTTTAAAATCATTACAAAATTATTCCACGCATGCATGGAATAATTTAATCTTTGGTCACATGCATGGAAGTCTATTCAATAAATGGAATTTATGAGACTATGGTTGACTCTTTTAAATCTTTGGAAAAGTAGGCCATGTTTGACTACTACTGTTTCACCCAAAACATTCTTCATCAGAAAAGGACTTTGATTACTTTTTTAGATTTTTTTTTTATCATCTCATGTGCTATTTTATATGAGAGGATCCTAATTAATTATTCATGATCATATCACCTGTGATAATTTTGACATTTCTATTCCAATATTTTTTGTCTCTTATATTCATCATCATTGATTTGACCAAAAATAATTATGATTATCTCCCATAACATGATCATGTTAAATAATACATGAGAAGATTTATTCTATTTTTTTATCCGCATATATTTTAAATATTCAATACTTCTTCCTTTGTTGTAAGTTAATTATCATTTTTTCCTTGTACGTATGTCCTTAAAGATGTGAGATGCGCGGTTTCTTTTTTCTTCTTTTTTTAGACATTTCATCTTGAAATAGTTTATTTTTTTATTCAAAATAATTATCAGCAAAGATATATTTTTTAGATAAGACTCTATTTGTGTTATAACCGAGCAATATCTAACTTACTATAGTTTTAGCTAAACAATTTATTTTATTTTTGAAATAATGAAGCAAAAATTAAGAAAAATATTATTAGCCTTATCAGACTGATGGAATATGAAACCATAAAATTTTTATGATATTTAAATGCATAAACAATGAAAAAGATTTTTCAGATTCATATGTGTAAAATAAAATTTAATTAATTCTGCATTGTATTTATTCTGCAGAATATACCTAGATAGTTGGGTTTACCAGAATCAAATTATTCCATATGAGGTAGGATCCTTTGACACCTCATCTGAGAGCCGTCAGATCAAAAAAGATCAACGGTGTCACATGCTTACAAATCAGAGCCGTTGATATTTTTTGATCTAACTGCTCTTAGATGAGGTGTCAAATTTGAAATTTGACACTGTGTCAAAGGATCTTACCTCATTCCATATACATGAAAAGAAAAATTAATTCTTACAACCTAATGGAAACAGCGGAGCTAGGAAATTTTATAAGACATGATAAGAAATTCAAAATTTGCACTAACTTAGACAGGACAACACAGTTGTGTATCAATGTACATAGCTAGTTTTGAATAATTCTCAAAAACATGAGAAATAATAAAAACAAAGGGGGCAAATTTTATATTGTACTATTTTTTTTTTAAGTCTAAATGCAATCCAAAACAAAGGTTTAATGAAATTGAGAGGGGATAATTGCCCCTTATAGCCCCTACTGCTCACAATTTTGACAAGAAAGATTATGTCATAAATAAAAATTATTGTCGTGATCTCATTCTTTTTGTTGTCACATAGAAATTTATGGTCTTTTATTAATCTGTCAGTTGTTCCGCGTTTCTAAATATTTAATTGAATAGATAATTTGGAAAAAGCTTCAACCTGCTAAAGAATGCTTTTCGTCAATCATCACAGTGCTTTACTTTTGTTCTCTCCTGTTTCAGTTTAAGTTTACCCGATTTGTTTCGTGTACATGAATTGAATTAAGACTTCTGAGTGGAGACTGTGTGATTTAATCGTTGTAAGTTGACCACACTATATAGTATATACACAGTACTTTTGACGCATTATATATGATTGATTCTATCTTTATCTTTGAACAATATGGCCATGTTTGACTAATAATGTTTGGGGTTTATACTTCTTATATCACATGACATGAAAATTTTTGCAACACACACATACTTAGGTGGGTCCCATTGGAAAAATATAAATAAAAAAATTTAAAATATTAGCACGTAAAACAATGTGAGTGTAGCATGAGAAAGCTATTCTTATGTTGCATAAGAAGTATAAACCCCATACAGTTTTACCAAAAACATGCTTCATATGAATAAAACGTCGAATTTCGAAAAAAAAAAAAAAAATTCTCAGTTTTATATTACTCTGTTGTTTCCCCCTTTTCTTAATATTCAATCGAGTTGATAAATTGAAAACGATTCCACATGCATTACTAATATTGATTTGAAGAATGAGCAAATAATTTTATACGGTATAAGAAAATATGAATAAGAACAATGACCAACATTAAAAATATCTTAATTACACCTTTGTAAAATAGTACGAACCCTTCAAGATTATCCCATTTGTTTCTGGTACACAAAATCTCGAAAATGTTGAGATTATTTTCTTATCATCGATGGCAAAAAAATGTTCTTGAAGATTAAACTAGCAAATTCAGAAGCTAAATAAAAATTTTAGCCATTTAAAATTACTCGAGCTT
This sequence comes from Gastrolobium villosum, assembly GCA_032173675.1. Lineage (NCBI taxonomy): Eukaryota > Viridiplantae > Streptophyta > Magnoliopsida > Fabales > Fabaceae > Gastrolobium > Gastrolobium villosum. Next base: position 13,517 of record JAVKPL010010300.1, on the reverse strand, counting down.
CGCTGACAAACAGACAAATATGAAAAATATTGAAGTCACTATTGAGTATTGATATACTTCAAGCCAATGAAAGAAGCAAAAGCTACTACTTTTGCTATCAGGCAGGTGCTAGTGTTGGGAACTCAGTTCTCTCAACTCGACTCAGAAGCTTTTTGCGGAAGTCAATTAACAAGATCCTTGATCTCGGATCTCGGCAATCTTACCCCGGCCTGAACTTCACCAGGTCGGGCAACACAGCGGAAAAATGAAAAATACAAAGAGGAGAGAGAGAAAGAGAACACAAGCAGTTTTTAACGTGGGAAAACCTTCTCAAATGTAGAAGAAGAAATCCACGGGACCTAGCCCAAAGCAAACGTCCACTATGAAAATAATTGATAAAAAGAATCAAAATACATCAGTGTGGTGGTTAACACAACCTCTCCAACACTCAAACTCTCTCCAGAGATCTCTCAAAATACAAAGCATAAAGTTTTGCTCACAAATCTCTCAAATAATTTTTCTCTCAAATTTTTTGATCTAACCTAGCCTCCACCCACAACTAATGAATATATAGAGGAGTGGAATCTAGGGTTAGGGTTTTAGGAAAACCCTCAATGGGCTTGGACATAGCATTGAAGGAGGAAGCCCAACAAATCTCCCCCTCCGGCTTCAATGCGTCGGCTTCAGCATCAACCTGGCTCCTTCACAGCAGCCTTCAAATCTTCTTGCTGGAACCGGCTTCGTCATCATGTCGAACCATTTTGGTCAGTGTGCACTTTGACGAGTTCAAGCTCTCCACGTTCCACCACATCCCGGATCCATTGATACCTTACATCAATATGCTTAGTGCGGGAGTGATAGGTCGAATTCTTCGCAATATGGATTGCGCTTTGATTGTCACAACCCAGCTCGTACTTGTCTTGATCATGGCCGAGTTTCATGAGAAACTTCTTCATCCAAAGCATCTCTTTGCTTGCCTCAGTAGCGGTAATGTACTCAGCCTCGATTGTCGATACTGCAACACACTTCTGAAGTCTTGATTGCCAAGAGACAGCTCCTCCGGCAAATCTCACCATGTATCTCGTCGTCGACTTCCTCGAGTCAAAATCTTCCCCTAAATCAGAATCCGATTAGCCTTGCAACTCGGCTTTGCCTTCTCCAAATCGAAGGCATAAGTTGGTTGTACCTCAGAGGTACTTGAAGATCTACTTCACTGCTTCCCAGTGCTCTTTGCCGAGGTTTGACAGATATCAGCTTACCATTCCAACAGCATATGCCAAGTCGGGTCTAGTGCAAACCATTGCATACATCAAGCTTCTGACGGCGAATTGGTACGAGACCTTCAACATCTTATCTTTGTCTTCATCAGATCTTGGACATTGCTTCTGATTCAGCTTTATGTGTCCGGCTAGGGGGTGCTCGTTGTTTTGGCTTTGTCCATGCTGAATTTCTTCAGAATCTTCTCAATGTACTTCTCTTGACTCAGCCACAGCAGTTTCTTTTATCTATCTCGGATAATCTTGATTCCGAGTATCTTCTTTGCAGGGCCGAGGTCCTTCATTGCGAAGGACGAGCTCAACGCCTTCTTCAGGGCGGCTATCCTTGATTTGTCTTTCCCTATAATAAGCATGTCATCAACATATAACAACAATATCAAAAAATCTTCGGCCTCATACCTCATCACAAATATGCAGTGGTCGGCTCCAGTCTTCTCAAACTTGTGATCAGTCATAAATGATTCAAACTTCTTGTACCACTGCCGAGGTGCTTGCTTTAAGCCATAGAGGCTCTTCTTCAACCGACATACCAAATCTTCTTGGTCTGGAACTCGGAACCCCTCTGGTTGTTCCATATATATCTCTTCTTCTAAATCACCGTGAACAAATGTCGTCTTCACGTCTATTTGTTCTACCTCGAGGTCCATCGAAGCCGCCATGGCTAACACTGTTCAGACCGAGGTCATTTTCACCACAGGAGAAAAATTCTCCTCAAAGTCTACTCCTTTCTTCTGATTGCGGCCTTTCACTACAATCTGGGTTTTGTATCTCAGCTTATTCCCGTTCTCTTCATTCTTAATCTTGTAGACCCATTTATTTTTTAGAGCTCGTCTTCCTTCTGGTAACTTGGTCAGCTCATAAGTCTGATTCTCGTACAAAGACTTCATCTCGTCTTGCATTGTCTTTTCTCATTATTCTTTCTCTGAGCTCGTCACAACCTCATCATAACTCTGAGGTTCACCGTCTTCAGCTACAACGGTGTATTCATCATATGAGTATCGTGTAGAGGGTATTATTTCTCAAGTTGGATATCTCGGCAGTTTTTCAGCTTGAGAACTCGGTTCATCATTCTCATCCTGGATCTCATCATCAACTCGGATCTCAGTATCTTGGTCATCATCAGCTTGTTGCTGGTCATCATTTTCTTCATTTTCTTGATTTTCTCCCCCTGCTTCAGCTCGGACAGGAGGAATGGATTCTTCATGTCTAACAGTAACCCGGACTTTGGGCTTCGAGATGTCATGAATGTTCTCATCTTCATGAAAGATCACATCTCAGCTTCTCACAATCTTCTTATTGATTAGATCCCAAAGTCGAAACCCTAACTCACATCTCGGCGAACCAAGGTAAATGCATTCTTTAGTCTTCGCATCAAGTTTAGCCCTTTCATCTTTAGGGATATGCACGAAAGCTCGGCATCCAAATACCTTCAATTGATTATAGGTCGCTTTTCGACCTGTTCAGACTTCTTCCAGAATTTCTCCTTCAAGTGGCCGTGATGGTGAGAGGTTGATCAAGTCAACAATAATTTTGACGGCTTCTCCCCTGAATGATTTCGGCAATCCAACATTGGATAACATACTTCGGACCTTCTCTTCAATAGTCTGGTTCATCCTCTCAGCAAGTCCATTCAATTGTGGAGTCTTGGGGGGCGACTTCTCAAGTCGGATCCCGGCCGCTCAGCAGTATGCATCAAAAGGACCGCAATACTCACCATCATTGTCAGATCGGACCACCTTCAATTTCTTGTCAGTATCCCTTTCAACCATAGCATGGAATTCTTTAAAGGATTGGAGTACCTGGTCTTTAGACTTCAACTAATATACCCACACTTTGCGGGAATGGTCATCAATGAATGAAATAAAATACTGAGCTCCTCCAAGTGATCTTTCCGACTAGAGCAAACATCAGTATGGACGAGGTCAAGAATATACCTCTGTCTTCTGGGTTGATATGGTTTCATGAAAGAAACCTGGTGCTACTTTCTAGCTAGGCAGTGCGTGCAACTCTCCAACGCTTGGCCTTTCAACCCGGTCAATAATCTTTTCTTGTTCATAATTTGGAGCCCTTTCTTACTCGTGCACTGAGGCGCTTGAGCCATAGCTCCAAGCTAGGTTCATCTCGGACAGAATTGGATTCTCTGCCATTGATCTTTCCTTGCATCACGTACAAGGACCCTTCCTTTTTACCTCGGGAAACAACCAAATTTCCCTTGGCCGGCTTCCATCTAACACTACCGAAGTAGTTCACTAACCCGGCATCGTCAAGCTTGCCGACCGAGATTAGGTTAAATCGCATGTCAGGAACATGCATTACATCTTTCAACACAAGTCGGCACCCAACATCCGTAGTCAGGTTTACATCACCGACACCAACAATCTTACTGGTCACTTGATTTCCCATCTTCACAACTCCAAAATCACCACCTCGGTAAGAGGAGAAAAGACCTTTGTGTGGAGTGACGTGGAAGGAGGCGCCGGAGTCAACAATCCAGGTGCAGTCATTATAGGCAACATTCAGATAATTATCCTCACCTAGGAAAAATATCTCGGCATCCGGGTTGGCAGCCACCGCAGTGGTGCTCATGTCTTCCCTCTTCTTGAGAATAATCTGATCAGGCTTAACAGAGTCATTCTTCTCATCATTCTACAAGGTCCAGCAGTTTGGATTCTTATGACCTATCTTTCCACAGTAAAAGCACTTCAACTCGTATTTCGGCTTTGACCGACCTCTGGACTTTTCTCGTCTTTCACGACCTCGACCCCGGCTCTTACTTCTACCCCGGGAGTCGGATTTTCCTTTGTTCTCAGCAACGTTGGCCTCACACGTGCTAGAAATACCTCTTTCTCTTCTTCTGGCTTCTTCGTTCAGGAGGCTGTCAGTCACGACATCCATCTTCAATTTTCCATCTGGAGTCGAATTACTCAAGGTCACCACCAGAGTATCCCAGCTTTCTGACAGTGAGCTCAACAACAGCAAAGCCTCCATCTCGTTATCAATTTTCTTCTCAGCCTTTGACAGCCGATTCACAATACCTTTGTAGGTGTTGAGGTCTTCAATCATACTCATTTCGTCCTTGTATTCAAGCTTCACAAGTCAACGAACCAGGTGTGTTTTGTTCCTGGGAGTCTTCTTTTGAATCATGGACTCTAGCTTCGTCCGCAACTCGTACGCGTTCGTGAACTCGGACATGTGCTCAAAGAGGCTTTTGTCAATGTTTTTTCTGATTGTAGCTACCGTCTTACGACTCTGGATCTCCCACTCCTTATCGGTCTTGGCTGCCGGTCTCTCATCAAGGATAATGAGCTCATGTAAATCTTTGCAGTAAAGATGATCTTCCATCATGGTCTCCAATAGGTGAGATTGTCTACGGTTAGCTTGAACATATCTCATCATAGGTTATTCCACTGGTCTCCATCTCGTCTCCCTCAGAACCCTTCGAACTCGGGCTCTGATACGACTTTTAGGAACTCGGTTCCTTCAACTCGACTCAGAAGCCTTTTGCGGAATTCAATCAACAAGATCCTTGATCTCGGATCTCGGCAATCCTACCTCGGCCTGAACTTCACCAGGTCGGGCAGCGCAGCGGAAAAACGAAAAATATAAAGAGGAGAGAGAAGGAGGACACAAGCAGTTTTTAACTTGGGAAAACCTTCTCAAATGAAGAAGTAAAAAACCACGGGACCTAGTCCAAATCAAACGTTCACTATGAAAATAATGGATATAAAGAATCAAAGTACACCAATGTGGTGGTTAACACAACCACTCCAACAGTGGTGACAATCAAACCTCCCTAGAGATGTTTCACTCAAACTCTCTCTAGAGATCTCTCAAAATACAAAGCATAAAGTTTTGCTCATAAATCTCTCAAATAATTTTTCTCTCAAATTTTCTGATCTAACCTAGCCTCCACCCACAACTAATGAATATATAGAGGAGTGGAATCTAGGGTTAGGGTTTTAGGAAACCCCTCAATGAGTTTGGGCTTAGCATTGAAGGAGGAAGTCCAACAGCTAGGACCCAGTCATATGATATGAGACTTCAAATTTCACATTGATTCTATGAATAACTAATGTGAGATTTATAAGATCTTGTGCACTCCACCCTTTGAACTAGCTTTTGGAGTGGTGCATCCTAGGATTCTTATCAAATGGTATCAGAGCCTTCCACTATATCTCCCAATTACAGTGGCACAAGTGGTAATACTGACATTGTAGAGTTTGCACAGCACTAGTAAAAGACTAATGTAAAATCAGCTCAAGTGGATGCTGGGGCTGCAGAGTATGGTGGAATGTTAGGAACTGTTTATAAGGTATGGGACTTGAAGTCCCACATTATTTATATAAGAAAATAATGTAGAATTTATAAAACTTTGAACACTTCCACCTTTTAAACTAACTTTTGAGATAATGCATCTCAAGATTCTTATTAGATATGCCATTCTGAAGCATGAAAAATTGTAAACCTCAACTGTTGAGTAATAACGACGGTAGATTTGGCCATCAACCAAATGAGCTATTTAAAATTCGAAGGATGAAATCAAAAAGCAACCCACGGCGTAAGTTTGACAATTGTTGTTAGTCATATTATATTCATTTCACTTATATTTAATAATTGTAATATATTAATTATATTAGCAATTATATATATATATATATATATATATGGAAAAGTGTTTCTCCCATTATTTGTTGATGAAGTTATCTCCAGTGTAACGACTTCATTTTGAATTATAAGATTAAAAAATTATAATGATAAATACTAATATAGCCCTATAATATATTAGAATTACAAAAATACCTTAATTCTTGCCCCAAAATGATATTATTTTGGGTTCACCGGAGATAACTTATCTCTATTGACTGAAGATATCATTTATCCATATATATATATATATATATACATATATATATATATATACATATATATATATACATATATATATATATATACATATATATATATGGGTTTTATAATTCTCATTCAACATGAGAATTTAAATTTTCCTACACATCCTTCGATTCCCATGCCAACGTGGGTCGTATACATAATTTTTTTTCTAACATAAGGTCCCACATGTTTTTTATCTCTACAACATGAGAATTCAATTCTCGTAATAAATGAGAAATATCAAACCCTATATATATATATATATATATATATATATATAATTAGCGGTTAAAATCAAATATAAAATATTATTATTTCTATCTTAATGTCAGCTGATCATATTATTTTATACAGGAATAGGGTTAGGGGTATTAATTCGGGTTAATACGACACGAATTTAACATGAAATGAATATATTAACACAAACATGACACGGATTTTTATTCATGTTAAAACCCTCAACACGAACACAATCCGCAAATTTTATGGGTTGACACGATACGAATAACACGCAATTTGAAATTTATGAATTCTTAACATTGACATGAATCACTTTTTGTTTGGGTTAACATAACATACACGAATTAATCAAAATGGTAAATAAATATAAAAAAATATGGGTCAAATGCATACTAATGTGTTGACTCGTGACACGACACGAATTTTTGTGTGTCATATATAGTCAATATGAACATGACACAAATTTAAATAAAAGTCAATCCGATCACAAATTTTTATATTACCTTTGTGTCGAGTATGTGTGACGAGTCAAGAATTAACACCCCTATAGGATATTATGCCTATTATTTTTTCATGTCTACCTTACCTATTCTTCTCTAAGACGGTTAGGTCCGTACGAATAAAATTGCAGAATTAAGAAAATAGAAGAATGAGAGGCGAAAAAGAGAAACGAGAGTTGGGAGAATTGATCAATATTCACTGTTGAACTCTGAATACAACCCTCCTTTTATATAAGTCTAACTCCTATGAATTTTAAATTGTCTAAAATACTGCAGATGATAATGACAAAAGCTAATTCAAAAGCTAATTCCTAGTGAGAAGATAAAATACTAACGATAAAATAAACAAAATATAATAACTAAGAAGAAGATAAAGATACATTTCCTAATTTAAATGAGATAAGTTCATCCACTAGTTGGGCTCTTATTTCAGAAAACGCACGGGCTTTCTTATAATCTTTTGGGCCTATTATCACCATTATTGGGCTTGTAGTTAATAGAGCATTGTGTGTTTTGGGCTGAATTAAATGTTGGGCGCTTAATTGGATTTAATTTATATTTATCCTCAAATTCCAGATTTGTGTTGATGTAGTATTTTGATCGTATCTCTTGCTACAAGTATCCTGTTAATTTCATTCTAGTCGTGTTTCGCAGATGATTGAGAGGGTTACAAATGTTATGAGACGTGAAAGCTCAATTTGCACTACAAAATTATCAAAGTCGGAGCCCAAGTCGGACGTTAAAGGCTAAAATTTATTTAATTAGTTTGGCTTATAATTGTAATTAAAAATCCAATGCACATGAGGCCCAAGACCATTGCTTATATTTTATTTTATTTCTATTTTATTTTTAATTATAGGCCGAATTTGGTTGAGGCCTAACCGGATTCGGATGTGAGTCAAAAGGACAAGTTTTTTTCACAAAAAAAAGGACAAGTTTAGGAAACTATTCAGAGTCTTTGCTTTGGGAGTTTTTAGGATTGACAGCTTTTGAATGGAGATCTCAATTTCTTTACGTCTTATATTCTTTCTTTCTTCATCTTCTTATTCATAGACATGCTAGGCTAAGTCCTTTTTAATCAATCAAAAATTGAGGATTCCATGGTTGAATCAAGAGGATCTGCACGTCCCTTTGACTGATTTTTGTTTCCTTTCCAAACTCAGATTGAACATTGCGCGATTATGGTTTTGTATTTGAGATACGTCAATGCGTTCTTGGGAAGAGATTAACAGTCAGATCTAATGGTTAGGTTGATTAACCCAATAACCTCAAGTCGATCGGTCGATCGGGTTGATACTCTACGATCACACAAGTAAAAGTGTCGTATTCGACCAAACACTAGGCGATGGTCTTGAGAGGAGGTCTTAAGCAAATGCAGGGATTCTGATTCGTTTAGGGTCAACTACAAAATTAGTAATTTTTCATCCAATGACGGATATCCATGGAATCCCAATTCTGGGTTTGTTGCTTTTAATTTGATAATCTCATTTTTTACATATGGTTTACTTTTAATGGAAATCAAACAAAGCCCCTTCCCCTTTAATTTTTTTTTTTAAATTAAAGGGATTGATCCCTTTGCAAATTCCTTAAGAGACGATTTTGACCATTATATTACAAAATTTTATAACCTGATTAATTTACGTAAGTTCGACGGCTCACATAAAAAATGTGTCAGATTGACCTAGCATGTAACCTGTTATGAATATAATTATCGGCCTATGGCTGGCCTTATTTACAAAAAAAATAAAAGTCCGAGTTAGCCTGTTAAAAAAATAAGACAACAAAAATGATGATGGACCACGAAGAGGAAGTGAAAATTAGGTTGTGTTTAATAAATGAGTAGTAAAAAAAAAAAAAAAAAGTTTGTATATGAGGCCAATCTGATAGGCTTTAAGGCCGGCTTTTGGAATTTGAGTCTGCAGCCTTTTATTACACAAGTCAAAGTCTGTATCTAACAATCAAAATAGACGGGTCAGCCCAGACCTGCACAAGTTAGGTCAAAGTCTCCTTAAAGACCCCTATCTCTTTTAGCACCCTTAATAGAATCCACTTGGTCCACATATAATTATATCTTTCATGCTATCTAGACGGAACAAAATATATATTCATTATAATAATATATCGGGTTAACTCACGGAATTTGAAGCCAATCCTCATTAAATTAGGCTTGGATTTATTTGCTAAAGAAGTTTTTTTTAAAGCTTGAGCCCGTTTTGTTTATTAAACAAGTCAAGCAAATCAAACTTAAAGCAAGCCAAGCCTTAAGCCCCTGACAAGCTGCTCCGCCCATTTACACCCTTAGCACATGAGTCATCATTGAAATTTCGGCCTATTTATTGTCCTCAAATTCCATTTTTGTGTGTGATATGTTAAGGGTTATTAATGTGCATAGCCAAAGACTGGTGAGAATCGGGATTATCCCTGATGTTTGGGTTATTAATTTGTCAAGGGTTATTAACGTGCTAGTTTGGATCACAGGTAATCTGGGTTGTGGTAGTTGAAAGAATTATGGCTTAGTGCTCTGTTACACCACTTGCTTCATCAGCTGTGTGTAAATGCATGTACCTCTTAGTACCAGATTCTCCATCTACTGCCTTGGCCTGCTATTGCAGCTGTCAAAATCTTGTGTCTTCTTTAAATTTTATGTCCCATTTGAGCAAATATAACTTACTGATGTAGTTGGGTACGTTAAAGTGACTATGGTATTATTCTTCTAATAAAAAAAAAGTAATTATGACATAACCCTTATAGTTGTTTGTTGTTATTACTAAACTATTTGACTGGATGCGAGGGCTATAAATAAGTTGAGTAAAAAAAAAATTTGCTGTTATTGTTTTTATTCATCCAATCCAAGGATGAACTCTGAATCTGTCAGTTTTCTGATAATCTGTATTTCATATATTGAAACCTCAACTTGAGGAGTATATACACAGGAAAACCAATCTAAACAACTACTTCAGAATATTAACAAACTATCAACAAAGTAACAATTTCCTAGTTTTCCTATTTCTATCAAAGAATATCAAATCCCAACAAACATTTAAAATTCAAATTACAAACTTATCTTCAACACTCCCCCTCAAGTTGGTACATGAATGTCTTCATGCCCAGCTTGTTAATTGCTTCTCCAAAGGCTTTGCTGGAAATTGCTTTCGTCAATACATCTGCAACTTGTTCTCTTGATTGAACGAATGGGAGTTGTATTACCTTCTTGTCCAATTTCTCTTTGATGAAATGTCTATCTACTTCCACATGTTTAGTCCTATCATGTTGTACAGTGTTGTGAGCTATTTCAATGGCTGCCTTGTTGTCACAGTAGAGTTGCATTGGTTCATCATGTTTAATCCCAATATCTTGAAGGACGTTTTTAATCCATAGTAGTTCACAAATCCCTTGAGCCATTCCTCTGAACTCTGCTTCAGCACTTGACCTTGCCACTACTTTTTGCTTTTTACTCCTCCAAGTGACTTGGTTGCCTCCTACAAAGGTAAAATATCCGGATGTTGACTGTCTTGTAGTCTTATCTCCGGCCCAATCAGAATCAGTATATCCCATAATAGATGTATTTTGGTTCTTTGAGAAAAGTAGTCTTTTTCCTGGAGTTCCCTTCAAGTATCTGAGAATTATGTATACTGCATTCATGTGGTCCTCACTTGGAGAGTGCATGAACCTACTTACAACACTTACTGCATAAGAGATATCAGGTCTAGTGTGTGCTAAGTATATTAGTTTTCCAACCAATCTTTGATACTTGCCAATATCAGTTTGTGTTTGGCTAGGATAAATAGCAAGAGTATGGTTCATTTCAATTGGAGTATATACCGGTTTACAGGCTAACATTCCAGTTTCATTCAACAAGTCAAGTACATATTTCTTTTGAGATAGACATATACCTTGATCAGATCTAGCCACTTCAATGCCTAGGAAATATTTTAACTGTCCCAAGTCTTTCATCTCAAATTCGGTTGCTAGTTGTACTTCCAATGCTTGCATCTCTTCTATATCATCACCAGTTAGTACAATGTCATCAACATACACTATAAGGACAGTTACCTTGTCGTCTTGCTGTTTTACAAACATAGTATGGTCAGAATTACATTGTTTGTATCCAAATTTTTTCATAGCAAGAGTGAATCGGCCAAACCATGCCCTTGGGGACTGTTTTAGTCCATACAAAGCTTTTTTTAACTTACACACTGCATTTTCTTCTAAGGGACCGTAATCCATCCCTGGTGGAATATCCATGTAGACTTCCTCTTCTAAATCTCCATTTAGGAAGGCATTCTTCACGTCAAGTTATTTTATTGACCAATTCTTCGAGACTGCTATGGAGATTAGGATTCGAATGGTATTAAGTTTGGCAACGGGTGCAAACGTTTCTTGATAATCGATTCCAAACTTCTGTGTATACCCTTTTGCCACAAGCCTTGCCTTATACCTATCCAATGTGCCATCTGACTTGAGTTTTAAGGTGAATACCCACTTACAACCTATACTTTGTTTTCCGGTAGGTAAGGGGACTATATCCCAAGTGGAATTCTTTTGTAGAGCTGCCATCTCCACTTCCATGGCTGTTTTCCAATTTTTTCTGCTATAGCATCCTGCACATTTGTAGGAATATATATGCTAGACAATTGATTAGTGGCTAATGCATATGATTCGGTTAAACTTATTGTTGACACATAATTTCCAATTGGATATTTAATGGAAGCATGAAGATTCGGTTCATAAAGTTGTCTGGGAATGCCTTTTGTAGCTCTTTCGGATCTCTTTAAGATTGAAGTAGGGTGTGAGGGGTTAACTGTAGATAAGTTGGGATTAGAATTTACCTCATTTTCCATGGGAATTGCAGTATTTGGGACATCCGAAGAAGCTGATTCAGTCATGGGTGTTAAGATTGGTGATGCTGCTTGTGTTTCATGTTCTGGTTCTGTTTCTTGGAGCCTTGGGCCGAGAGAAGAAGTTGCAGAAGGTACTGGAATATGAATTGAGACTTCTCCTCCATAGACAATCTCCCCCTGAGGAGAAGAAGGTAAAACTCCCCCTGAGTAGTAAGCTTCAGACTCTCGAAAGGAGACATCTAAAGTGACATGAATTTTTCGTAAACAAGGGTCATAACATCTATAGCCTTTTTGTTCATTTGAATAGCCAACAAAAATACATTTCTTTGCACATGGATCTAACTTATTTCGAAGAACTTTAGGGACATGAACATAAGCAACACATCCAAACACATGAGGTTCAAGATTTGGACAGTGGGGAATAGAGAAAAAAGATTCAAGCTTCTGTTGTGGAGTAAGAAAATTAAGGGAACAGGAAGGAATGCGGTTAATTAAATAGGCAGCAGAGATTACAGCCTCACCCCAATAATTTCTAGGAACATTCATGCCAAATTGGGATGCACGGACAACCTCAAGAAGGTGTCTATTTTTTCGTTCAGCAAGACCATTTTGTTGGGGTGTGTATGGGCATGAGGTTTGATGCTTAATCCCATTAGTGGTGAGGTATTCTGTGAAACTGGAGTTGATGTATTCGGTACCATTATCAGATTGGAGGATACGAACAGAAGATTGAAATTGTGTACGAACCATGTTGCAAAAAATTTTGAAGGCAGAAAAGGCACCACTTTTATGAGACAAAAGGGTGACCCATGTCATACGAGTACATTCATCGATGAAGGTAATATAATAAAGTTTGTTTGACAAAGAGGGAATTTTCGCAGGTCCCCAAATATCAGAATGTACAACTTGAAATGGAATTGAACTTTTATTCATACTTGGAGAATAGGAACTTTTGTGACTTTTTGCTAACTCACAAGTAGTACATTGAAAATGAGATACTGGAACAGAAATAAAAAACTTGGGAAATAACTTTTGAAGATAACTGAAAGATAAATGTCCTAATCTACGATGCCATAGCCAAATTTGAGAGGAAAGGGAGGAGTCACGAACAGAGGCGCAAGTACGAGAAGAAGGGATGTTGCATTTGAGGTCCAAGTAGTAGAGGTCAAACCAAGTGTCTTCTGTTGGTGGATGTCTAGAAAGATGCAGTAAGACGGGAAAAAAATAACACAGCATATGAGGTCAGATGTTAGACGGCTTACAGAAAAGAGATTAAATTCCAGGGAGGGAATACACAAAACAGAGGAAAGATGTAATGCAGGGGATAGGGAAATCTGTCAATTTGTCCAGAGATGGAGGAGATACCTCCATTAGCAGTAGAGATAAATGGTTTAGAACATGATTGGAAATTAGACAACAAAGAGGGGTCCCGAACCATATGGTCAGAAGCGCCCGTATCAATTATCCATATATTATTCGTGGAATGTGCAGAAAAAAATGGTAGGCTTACCCAGAGATGCTGCTCTGGACGACATTGGCTTGAGGGGTGGATGGTTCAGCATCAGCAACAGTAAGGCTTGCTCTTGGAGGAATTTTCTTGCGGGGACGTTTGGTGAAGTCCCACCAATCCGGATACCCAATCAACTCGTAGCACCGTTGCTTGGAATGACCCACTTCTCCACAATGAGAGCATAGAAAAGACGAAGGCCTGGTGGGAGGAGCACTGTCTCGGCGTGGCTTAGGAGGTTGTGGGGAACTGATGCGTGGGTGATGTGTGAGGAGAGCAGAGG